>CM031859.1:62208432-62439185 GCA_018697195.1 Certhia americana
ACAAAATGCTAAGAAATTCCCTCAAATGACAGGAAAACCACTTGGTTCCATGGTTCAAAAATTATGCCTAGCCAGATTTTTCAAAATCACTCTTCCCAGAAGCACCTCTATAACTGGATTGACCAGCAGTCAGAAGCTTGGGCTCTGTTTTGCTCAGGAAGCTTTGTACATGACATCCCTTCTGAAGGATAAATTGCTAAAAAATTTGAAGTGAAGGGAGCTGTAACTGGACCATGGGCTCATCATGACCTTTGTGACACCTCATAGCAGATGGAGGTACCCTTTCTTCTCTCTCCCAGAGGGCATCAAGACTCAGACAAACAAGGTTCTTGTCAGGTCATTTCGGTTTTGGTTGTCTAGACTGTAAGCACACCACTGATGGCGGGGTGGCATCTGTCATTGTTTGCCTGATTACACAGCGAGTTACCAGAGGCTAAAGCTGAGGGCTCAGCGAAGTCCTTCCTGAGCTGCTGCTGCTTTCTGCACCCTTCAAAGTATGACCTTTCTGAGCACAGCAAAGCACATTAAACACCAGTGCTGCTCGGTGCAGGATTACAGAGTTAGGAAGAAAAACTCTCTGGAGTGGGAGCTGTAAATAAAGCCAGCATATATTCGGAACTGTCTTTTCAGTACAGCCTCACAGCATTTATTCTGTGAAGAACAGTTGAAGCAAATGTAAAATCTTCAGATCCATGCCAGGGTAGAAATATGAGACAAGATTTTATGACTTCATTGAAGATATATTTTCTGCAAAGACAGTTAAAAAAAAAAAAATCACCATAACTGTTGTCAATTTGCCATAATTTTTTCATCCCTGCAGAATTTTCAAGGCAGTTGAAGAAAGCATCAGGAACACAGAACAGCTATTCTGGGCCACATCAAGGTTGTTTTTTACCTAGTAGTTGTATTTGTGACAGAAGTTAGTTGGGCATTCATTAGAAAGAGCAGAAAAAGTATAGTGCCCTTCCTTATGCTAAACTCTCCCAGTTTCTGTTAAATTGCAGACTAGGCACTTCCTGAGACAGTGTTTTTATCTTCATAAATAATACCTGGCAATTTTTCTACTGGGAATCTATGTAATTCCTTTTGAAACATTTTGCTTTTTACCTGCACAACCACATCCTCTGGCAGTGAGTTCCGCAGCCAAGTTGTGTGCAAACAAAAGAAAATTCATTTTTGACCAGTTTTATCTTCCTTTTGCTTAGGTTTTTGAAGCTGCCTACCTTTCATGCTTTAAGAATCACTGTGTAAGCATCCCCTGTTTTCTCCCTGTCATTCATGACTCTTTATGCATTGAACATGTACACGAAGCTGGTTTTATTCCAGTTTAGAGTGGACTATTCTATTTAGTTTTTCTCCCTAAGTGATCTTTGGTCATTCTGACTGCCTGTATTAATTCTAGTTCTTCTCTATCCTGAAATACAGGTGTTTGTGAAGAACAGCAAATGCATGGGAAAAGGTAGCGTGAAGACTTGAACTATAAAAGCTTTCTTGCTTCCATAAGACTCCACTGAAAAGGCTTCAAGGGGCAAGAAAATTACAAGTAATTGTGGAGTTAACCTTAATATCACAAGAGTTTCATGTCAGCTAGTAAACTAAACTTCAGAGAACTCCTTGTGTCCCTAACCTTTCTCCCCTAATCCAGAGGATTCCCTTAGTATAAAGATGTGTAAAGAAAGCTTAATACAAAAAAGATTATATCATCTGGCCATTGTGTGTTTGGAATATGCAAAATGGACAAACCCAGACTCTGAAGATGTCTCTGAAACGTGACTGAGCTGGTAATTTGTCATGTAGCTGTACAAAATGTAGGTCAGTGAAAGTTACAAATACATTATACGTATTTGTGTCCACAACCTGCTTTGAAACCTGTTGCAGCCATTCCTCATGTTGAGGAAACAAGGACTTCATTGCATCTGCAGCTGTCAGAGAATTGTGTAACAAAGTCAAGAAAGGTCAGCAGGTCTAACTAAATACATCTCCACTGGCTAGGAAATAGATTGTGATTTGCAGCACCTGTTTAGTGTTAAGCATATAAATGCATGTGTTGAAGTACTAGAAATACTCCTAGAAAAGCTAGATGTTATACAAGTTTTCAACCTAATATACTTTTTTTTTTTTTTTTAAATAGATAAATAATTTTTCCCTCCACAATTACAAATTTTAAGGTAGGATCACTCCCTGACAAATCCCTGAATTTGTTAAGTATGGTGCAAAGTAAAGAGAAACACAAAGAGACAGGTTAAACAGATGTTTAATAGTGTTAATATGTAGATTCTGTCCTGCCATAGATAGATCAATCTGAAATTAATTCCCTGGTTTCAGGGCAATGTTCTCAGGTTTACAATGCAATAGCAGCAAAATTCAATTCAGAGCCTTCTTTTTATGCAGTCATATAATACTCAATATAAACACAAGGAAAAAGTCTTCTCCATGATGCTCCCAACTCTCTGAAATGTAGTTTGACTCTGTTAGTCAATGGTTCTCATTTTTCCAGCTTTAAAGACCAAGTTAAAATATTTAAAAGGTAAAATGTTCTGAATTAAGAGAGAGAGGTAAAATGTTCTGATTTAAGAGAGAGAGTTAGCCTCAGATCATAGTATAGTTCCTATTTTTTATGCCTTTTCCTCACAATAATAAGTGGGAACTTCTTTAAAGGGAACTAAGTCCCAGTGTCCAAAAGCTCTTCCAAAGGGTGTCAGGATCTTTTGCACATCATTTGCTCTTGCTCCTGCAGACACTAATACTTATCTCAAAGGTATCACAGAATCATGGAAGCAATTAGGTTGGAAAAGACTATCAACTACTTATACATCTCCCTCTGTCGTCTGACTGGGCACAGGACTGGGTTTCTGAATTTGGCACTTCAATTGCATATTAGCAGTAAGGCTGACCTGTAAGTAGACCTGTGGTATAGTCACATGCTTGGAAGTTTTCTTGGAATGTTCTTCAAGAGACCAGTTTGCTATAAACTGACTGATGAACTCCTGTGTTGAGTGAGGTCCTTTTATATTTCACTACTAGTATTAATCAACGTTAAATCAATGCTCAGATTGTTATTGGCATGTGTTTTCTGAAGATATAATCAGAAGGAGTAGAGCATTCAGCTTCCATCTTGCTGGGAGTAGACAGCAATTGCCCCTAAGTCATGATCTGAAAACCCAGTGTTAAGTGATATTGAACCAGACAAAAGCTCTTATTACAGTAGTAGTCACAAACGCCCAGCCTTGTGGACCTGAGGGAGAGCAGCACTATCCAAATATATAATTTTTAAAAACTTCTCTTGCATTAAATGAAAAGTCAAGCAGAAAAACGGTGTTTCCTAACACGTATTTTGAAAAGAGACTTCAAGGAATGGCATTCTGGAGTTCTCTGTTTAGATTTCAGTAGCTTCCAGATCAAATATACTCAGTCTATAAATGAAAAACCTTGGGGGAAAACAGATCTAATAACCAAGGCTACAGGTTCATCTGGTTTCTAGTAGTCAAACTGGACTGCTTGCTATCTTCAGTGTACCATAGGGCAAGCAGAAAGAAAATTTTAAAAATTATTTAAATTTTTGGTAGATTATTAAATGATGGTCCTTTAAAGAACAAAGACTATTTTTAGGCATGCAGCACAAATGGATTTTGATGGTTTGATCTTAATATGCCTGCCAGTATTCTTGAATTCTGTACTATTGTAAGTCTCACTGACTTCATTAGTACATGATTGGCCCTGTGCAACTCTTTTCCCTCATGTTTCATTGAAACAATTGCAACCAGCAGAACTGTGTGATTTTGGGTCTCACTGATATGAAAAGAGAGCAGCTTTTCTACGATAGCCCTTTACTTCTGCAATGTGCTGTCTCACATTTGTTTTGTAAGAACTGATTAAAAACTAGTTACCTTACTGAATGTGTGTAAGTTGATCTGCTGAAATTTGTACACATTTGGACAAGTTTTGGACATGCAGAAAAAAGCATAGCCCAGATACATAAGCCAATCATACATTTTGTTTTAATTCTTCATGACAACAAACAGGGACATCTCAAATAAAGGTTATTGGATTGTATTAAAATTGGCAAAACATTATCTGCTCTCTCTTGTCTAGAAACGGTGAAACTAATCTGATTGAAATGCAAAGCAATCATCCCTGCTCCCATCCAGATGGAAGATTTCATCCCCAGTTAGTATTTGATAAATTGGGTGAGAATGAGATTGTAATGTGGCAGTTGCCAAGTAACCTTGAGGTAATGCCACCTATAATGCCAGCCAACTTTATAAATGACATATGTATTACAGATACAATATTGAGTTTATGTTGTTACATGTAATAATGAGAAAATGGTTCATTTCATTTAGTCTGCCTTTTCCAATCTTTATGGAAGTTGAAAACATTATCTTCTTATATACCAAGGGTCTACTTTGAATAATTTCTTCATTTGGGAACAAGTTAATTGAATTGTTTCCCAGGCCAAGGGTAAGCTGATCTTTATGGTGCAGAAGAACAGAGCATCATGGACCCATTAATAAATCGTGATGTAGACATCAGAATAAGAGGATTTAGTCATGTTGCTTCAGCGATGATTTACAAGTACAAAGTATATGAAATATAAATATTTTTTTTTAATTAAACATTAAAGTTTCATTTGTTTCCATTCAACCTCGTGCAAGATATTTTAAACTAGTTTACTGTTGTTTGCCGTGGAATTAAGACCCATCTTCCTACCAGCACTATATGGAAAGGCTTTCCCTTCAGAACTGGAAGCAAATTCTGTAGCTACCATAACCCTTCCCAATACACAAGTTAACATACCTTGTATATTCCATGCAGTTGTTGGAGGCTTCAGCATATGTATATACACTCGACTCTCTGAGAAGGGCAGCAACAATTCCTGTATTCTTTTCCTTCCTTCTTTTCTAATTAATGGCTGTTCCTGTAAATTGAAGTTAACCACTGTAGTATTTGCAAGGCTGTGGGCATGCCCCATTGTCCTTACAGCTTGAGATGCCAACAATATAAAAAGTTATTAAGGACACACTTTATATAAAGCTCACATAATTTCATGTAAATACATTTGAACACTCTAGTGGAGTCAGGCCTGGTTCAAGAAAATTCCAGCTCACCAGAAAACTTACCATGTTGTGTGTGAACTGTTTTCCTTGTGATTTGTGTTGGAATCATGAGAAAGAACATCTTAAGTGCAAACTGCATTGTTAGTAGAGCATATACAGACAGTTAAATCACTTTTATCTCCTTGATGTTCTTGTGATTTGTTCTTTTTGTTGGGTTGGTGTGGGCTTTTTCCATTTACAACTGGGGGCAGGGCAGAGCAGATGGCAAAGGCTTAGCTTGGTGTAATATGTCCATAAAATAAGCAAAGCTTCAGTGAGCCTTGTTTCCGGCACCTATTCCTCTTTGAGAAAGATTTTTCTTCTGGAATCAACCTCAAAAATATGATTTTAAGAAGACACTAGTAGCTCTACTAGGAGCAAAATCTAACAGTTCTGAGGTTCTCTCTAAGTTCACTGTAGAACTTCTTTAGGGGAGGAAGACAATACTTTGGGATTCTTTCCTCCACAAGGGAGTGTTTTTGGGTGAAACTTGTAGGAATCCTTCAGTTTTGCTGTTTCTTCTCTTCTGTTGTTAAATGGCGTTTTGGGGAAGTAGGGAGTGGCAGGAAGCTGGCAAAATCATAGAGACATCAGTCCTGCATGAGTTCATGACTTGATTAAGTAAGTTGCATTATTTTGTTTCTTTGATCTTCAAGTTTCAAAAAAACACCAAACAAACATTAGATTTTTGCATCCATTGGATTTGAGATAATTCCTAAATATCTTCTGAAGCTGTAACTTTGGAAGTTATTTCTGCTGTTATTTCTGCTGCCAGGTGTACCCAGTGTATGCCAACACAAAAAATCTTGCCCAGATAGACAGCAAAGACAGGCTTTACCCCAAAACCGTATTTGAATGGGAAACACAGGTAAAACAAACTTTAGTGTTGTGTATTTCTTGGCTAAAAAATTATGAAATGGACTGCTTAAAAGATTTGCCAAAGGCCACCACCAGGTCTGAGGAAGAGTTATGCCTGAGACAGAGCTGTGAACAAAAAACTTCTGAGCCACAGTCCAGCGCATTCATCACGGTTCATCCTTCTTTTTCAGAGGACTGCCATGTAGGGACATATTATTTGAAGCTGCTGACAAGTCTGACTAGCTGTTTTTCTAACAAATGAAGGAGTGGCAGTTGGCAAAAACTGTACTAGGCAGCCAAGATTGTAACTGCCTGTGCCATACATTGTATTGTACATTTTATCTTCAAATGCTTCCTTAGAGAAGCACAAACAAGAATACAAAGGAAATGGAAATCTGACACCTGCTTATAATTTATAATACTTATATTTTTGGGACAGCCATCCTTGGCAAGGTAAGTTATGTTATTTATAGGCAGGAGCTGCTCATGATTTGCATGGTAATGCATTCACATCTGCAAAGCCTATAAATTAGCCTCCAGCTCATTACAGCAATGCCATTGTCCTACTTGCCAGTATGTAATCTGATCCTAAATGTTTCAGATGTCCACAAAATAAAATGAGCCTGAGGGACGAGCTTCACTGTTGCAGTATTAGCACACCAAAAAATTCCTCCCCCACAAAAACAAAGAAAATAACACAAAATGACTGGATGAGAGGAAACTGCTAAGTATTTCAAAAAGATGAGCCCCAAAGCCTAGCACTCAAGAAAATGGAAAGCTATTGCCATGTTTTAAGGTTATGGCTTATGCCTGTTCAGCCAAGAGAACTAATTTATTGCAGCTTTTTAAGGGGTTCCAAATAAAAACAGCTTCATAGATTATGTCACTTACTTGGCTGTGCATCCTGATTTTATCCTAATGTGACATACTTGAGCACTTGAGCACTTGTATTGTTATTACTATTTCAAGTTTGGTTGTGCACAGCTATCTGAAACAGATGCTGATGTCCTTTATTTTGATGAACCTTATGAAAACTGTCCCTACTTCCAGGTAGTTGGGAGTTTACAATTATGTCAAGATTTTGCCCCTTCATTAAGCCAGCAAAAAGATGAAATGCAACATAGACAAAGCAGGCTCATAGAACACATATGCCCTCCCATCCAGATACCTCCTATGTTAATTCACTTTGTCAAAGGTCACTGGATGGTAAAATATTGCTGGTACCCCAAGTTCAGCTTCTGAAATATCTCAGGCTCAACTTTGCTATGGTGGGTATGAAAAAGAGAGCTCTCCACCAAACTTGGATAAATGCTGGTTCACTCTTGTAACTTCTATCTGGAACATGAACATACCCATCCTTAAAAAAAGAGAAAACTGAAACCCTTACAATCACAATCCCTACCTGCACCATTGGAAAGGTCCTTAACAGAGTGATGAAACTGCTGTCAGCAAGCTCTCACCTACTGCGCAGACTTGCTTCTGCATTACCCTAACTGCTTACCTCCTCTGGCTTTTTCATCTCTTCCTTCCAACTTCTCCACCTACTCTTCCTTCCAGCCTCTCCACCTACTCTTCCTTGGCTGTAGAGTCCTCAGAAACCTCTCTTCTTTGCTGGTCTACTCTTACAGGTAAATGACTGCAAATGAGAAGCAAGCCCGAAATACGACAGCTTCAACTGAAGCTTCAAAGTGGCAGGGGGAAAGGCACTGGTCATTGCACAAGTGTGATGATGAATTCAGGATCTTGGTGTGCCTGCATGCAGGATGTTCACCAGCATATTACATTTCTTTATTGAATTCTGGTTGATAATAATAGATGGTTATTTATTTATTTATTTGTTTGTTTACTGTAGCTCTCTTGTTTGTCTCAGTAGGTGGGAGAGCAGCAGAAAAACAGGGCTCTGCATGAGTCATAACCCAGAAAAAGCTCTGGTGAGAATACAGCTCCCACTCTTCTGCAGTGTAGCCCAGGTGATAAGCATCAGTGTTGTTCTCTCCATGTTGTCGGTCTCATATTACCATGAATGATAATATTCACTGTGATGTAGTGTAATATTCACTGTGATGTGTTCAAATGGAGCTGTAGGGACAGATTGTTAGGGACATCTCCATTTCATTTTCTTCTTTTCCGTACTAACATGAGAAAAAGGAAATGCAGCATAAAGAAAAATAAATACTTGTTTAGAACAAACATAGAAATATAAAAATAAAAGGTGTTACTTTTAGATCCAGGATTTTGATCTCACTTCTGTTCAGTTGTACTTTTGATCTTGCAAAGAATTGCACAAGGGTAGTTCCAGGTATGGGCCCAAAGAGCCCATACGTCTCTGCTGCATGTCCCACTGCATGGGTGGGCAGTGCCCAGGTATGAGCCACAGCCTTGTCACCCCTGCCACTGGCAGCTAGCTGGCAGGTCCTTCTCTTGAGTATAGGACAGTCCTAGTGAACTCTGTGGGACCTTCCCAGCTGGGCACAGACTGAGGGAAAGGGAAGACCTGGTGTTCTCCCTGAAATCTGCAGTTCCAGCACATGTTTAAAGGCAACCTTCCTGCTCACAGTGAGAGTCAGGCTGCTCAGTTCTGAGCCTAGAATGAACTTCTCACAGAGTGCCCCTGGAGTGGTTGCTGCTGGATGTGGATGACTGCACGTGTCCAGATTGTTCTGAATGTGCCAAGCTGGGGATGGCAGCAAGCACTGATTTGGGTACCTCTCCTCCTCACATCTGTCTCACCCAGAAACTGAATACCATTTGAGGCTGCTGAAATGCCAACCATATGCAACCCTGCATGTCCCACAGAGAGCAAGCAAGTTATGGCTGTCCTTGGAGCTGCCCTCATAGGCTGAATTTCTGCACTGGTCCTTCATTTCACACGCTGGCCTCCTCCTAGCCTTCATCAGACTGTACAAACAGACTCTGAATAGTTGAAAGAGATTCCAGTATTTGAGTAGCTTATCAATGCTTCCCATGTTTAATGTGCTTCTATTCCCAGGAGAAGGGAATATGGGATACACTGGGTGTTGCTGCTAGATACTGCACTAAAAATTATAGTGTCTGTGGCTACACAGAGCTGATTCCTGCCCCATTTCTAATTGCATTCACTGTCTAAAAATGGCATAATCTCCTTTACAATAATATGTTTGGGAAAAAAAATCTTAGTAGTATTTTTGTTCAGACCACCTGTGATAAAGGCTCCTTTTCTTTTTCCTCTGTCTATTATGCTTTAAAGTTTTTATTGAACCTGTATTTTGTACCTAGTTTCTTCATGCTTTGTACTTCTGAGATCCAAGGAGTTATTTCTACACAAATGGTAGCAAAAAACAGCATGCAAAGACTAAAAACCTGCATGCTGTAAAGAGAGTTTGAAAACATACATTTTCCTTTGTGTGTATTTAGCAGTTTCCATCCTTGCCATATGTTCTTTTCCTCATCATTTTGCCTTTTAGATTGTTCTTTAACACTTGCCTGTTTTCTTGCTTCTACAACAGAAGGGGAATTGATCTTTCATTTGTTCCGCAAATATTCCTTATTGTCCCAGGTTTTATTACCCCATCTGTTATTTAGTGATCAATTAAAGTCTCTTGTGGTCTCACTTTTCCAACTGATCACACTATACCACAGAATATATTTCAATGTAATTGCTATCTACTGTATGATGTGTAAATGAGAAAGAGGATCAAAAAGACGAGGGTGTTTTTCCCCTGCCTACCATTCCTCTCTTTCTGTGTGAGCACGTATCTTCAGTGCTTACTTTTTATCAATGACAGCATTTAACCTAAATCTCATCTCTGCTCTCTTCTACATGGGTCCAATGCTCATACCTCAGTGTTTGCTATTATGAAGCACAAATATATGTACAAAATAAGCTAACCAACACTTGAGGGAAACAGGTAGATACTGTTACACTTCATGAGCTAAAACACTTCCCTGCAACCCTCCCCAAAAAAGAAACTTTCCCCCCCAGCAGTATTGCCCTGTTCTCTCTCTCCTCCATCTCCCAGCCATTTCTTACTGCTCTCAATACTTACTCTTGGTCATGTATGTGTTAACTCTGTGTGCAGTTTTAAAATTACTTCTTCTCCCATATTTTTAGGCATTTACAACACCGTGTTCTGCACAATCCTGTTTCATCTTCCTGCACTCAACTCTGTCTGTCACAGCAAGGAGCTCAAGAAAGACATGCTTTTAAAATTAGAGGTACAGCATGGTTTCTGCAAGGGGAAGCTAAACCTCACAAGTGTGATCGAACTGGTGTGAAGAAGGAGAGTTGTCTGCAGCAGGACAAATGGATGAAAATTTCTCCTCTCTGTCCAGCACAATGAAAGAGAAAGCCCAAAATTATAACTATTTAAACTATTGCTTTTCTTAATAATAGAACAGAGTGGGTCATTGCCAGGGAGAAACACAGAAGCAGCTCCTGGTGGGACAAGGCTTGGGAGAAATTGCGTCAGAAGCAGCACCCCTGATTTGCCCCTGAAAATAATGACTCAAAGTATTGACGTTCATGCATGCTGTGTTAATCCAGCATCATGACCGAATGTACTGCTAATTTAGAGTTGAGATCCCACATTTGAGTATGTGCTTAAAGACCAGACTGTC
This sequence comes from Certhia americana, assembly GCA_018697195.1. NCBI lineage: Eukaryota > Metazoa > Chordata > Aves > Passeriformes > Certhiidae > Certhia > Certhia americana. The sequence goes on from CM031859.1 coordinate 62,218,983, forward strand.
TCTCAGAAATCAGGCCTCAGTGAACGGAGCTATTGAGTGAGTCACTTATAAAAGCTAAACAGAGATTTTAATGCAGAGCTGTGCAATCAAACGTACTCTATCTTCTTCTGGATGTGCAGGTGGTGATTACGTTTATCCCAAAAGCTCCTGGGAATCAAGATGCTGTTTCACAAGAGTTAACTGTGCTGAGGCTGGAAAGAACAAAAATTGTGATTCTACAATGCTGTGGGGGCAGCTCTAAAATGCATGTGGCTTTTGCAGAGAAGACGTAGGAATGAAGACAAGAAACACAGATTGATGCAAGCAATTGCAAATGTTTGTGGAAAAAGAAACTGTGTATCTATCACACCAGTTTTTCCACGAGATTTTGAAATGCAAAACTTTTGGAAATACAGAGTTGAATACTTACGTACATATATACGTTCATATTTATATACATATATACACGTATATAAAATCTCAGTGCTAAGAATGGACAGCAGTCCATTGGAAGCAGGCTTCCATCTCCCTAAATGAACTCAAACCCATGGATGGAAGGCAGTGCCACACTCCCACTGGAAGGCATAAAGTGCTAGGCTCTGCCTTGCCCACACCTTTGGTGCAGGTGTCTGAGTGGGAGCTATCTCCATGGCCTGGGTGACCCTGCATCATCAGTGGTGAGACAATCAGACACTTCTCTCCAGCCTCAGTCTAAAACATCTGAGTGAGAGAACTCCACTTTAGGTCCTTGGCCTGCAGTTTCAAGGGAGACAAACACCTAATGCCAAAGAGTCATAGAATCATTTAAGTTGGAAAAGACATATGGACATTAAGTGCAGCCATTAACCCAGCAGCTGCCAAGTCTATCAATATACCATTTCCCCAAGTGCCATATCTACATATCTTTTAAATACCTCCAGGTTGGTGACTCAACCACTTTTCAGGGCATTGTGTTCTAATGACTGACAACCCTTTCCAGACAATTTTTTTCCTGATAGCCAATCTGAACCTCCCTATGCAACTTCAAAGGAAAGAGGGCTTTTCCTCTTGTCCTGTCATTTGATACCCGGGAGAAGAGGCCAGCCCCCGCCTGGCTATTTCTTCTTTCAGTGACTTGTAAAGAGTGATAAGGTCACCCCTGATCCTCCTTTTCTCCAGTCTGAACAATCCCAGTACCCTCAGCTGCTCCTCATAGGACTTGTGCACCAGACCCTTCACCAACCTCACTGCCCTTCTCTAGACTCATTCCAGCACCTCAATGTCCTTTTTGTAATGAGGGGCCCAGAACTGGATGCAAGATTTGTAGTGTGGTCTCACCGGTGCCAAGTACAAGGGGACAATCCCTGCCCTGGTCCTGCTGGCCGCACTATTGCTGATGCAGGCCAAGGTACAATTTGCCTTCTTGCCATCTGTCTTGTTGCCAGAGGAGCAGAAATAAGGATGGCTGAAAGGGCCCCACTGAGCATAGCCAACCTGATCAGGAAGCTCCGGGGTGCTGGGCAGAGGGTCCCAGGACAGGATAAGCCACTCTGCGGGCAAAGGAATTTGGCAGGAGGCATCCTGTCTCCTGGATTGCATCCGCTATTCCCGAGGTGTCTGCCTCAGGACTGCGTTCCCAATCCCAGCTTTCCCGAGGTGTCTGCCCCAGGATCGCGTTCCCGATCCCAGTTTTCCCGAGGTGTCTGCCCCAGGATCGCGTTCCCAATCCCAGTTTTCCCGAGGTGTCCACCTCAGGATCGCGTTCCCAATCCCAGTTTTCTCGAGGTGTCTTCCCCAGGATCGCGTTCCCAATCCCGGTTTTCCCGAGGTGTCTCTGCCCCCTGGCGGCAGAGGCCCCGCCAGCCCCCGTCCCGCCCCACTACCCCCAGACAGCCGCCGCGCTGCTTTTAAATAAAAGTGTCAGCGCCGGAGAAATCTCAGGTCTCAAGGGGAGTTTAAGTGAAAAAAAGATTTCCAGATTTGCGTCTGATATTGCACAAATGTGATATTTTCCAACACACATCTTCTCTTGATTTATCACATGTGAATACAAAAGTCAGAATAAACACAAGCATGCTGTTCTGCAAGAACTAATAAATCTTTCCCGTTCTTGAATAAACAGAAGTTTATCTTAAAAGAAAACAAGATCGAAAGCCAGTGAAACCCTCTGGCCCCTCAAGAATAATACACACTGTACCTTGGGTTTTCTTGGAGGGGTGGTTCAAGTAATAGCAACTTTAGGAAAAAACATACATATACTGCACCAAGCCCTTATTCCTACAGGAATAATTCCAGTGTTAGCCAGGCAATTGCTAGCATTTTGTTACATCACACATGAAGATGGCCAGTTTGCGACTTCGGAAAAGGGCTTATGAACAAAATCAAATCAATAAGGAGGTCAGGGATTACTCAGTTCTTTATTTGATGCCTTCTTTTCTTGCATTTTGGAAATGCAGATGAGACAATGAAGCAAAGGAGGAAAAGTTGCAGCAACAAATCCATAGAACTTAGTTGTCTGAAGACCCTCATTATTCTGTGAGTATGAGCTAAGTAAGCCTGAGGCCTTTAGAGAGCTTTGGAGTAAAGTCCCTGCCACCTGGGGTTCTGCCATTTCCTTTACTAGAAGCAGAATTTGACCCAGTGCAAATTCAGGACAACAGAGAGACCTTTGCAGAACCTAAGTGTAGAAAAGTGGAATTAGCAAGCACACATACACCTTTACAACTGTATGGCAACCATAGGCACCACATGCACAGAAAGAGGACTCTTTACTGCCCTTTTATTTCCAAGATTTTAGGTCATCTCAGGCTGATGGAGTCACACAAGTTGTCCCTTGCAGGAATGAGAAAGGGTTAGTCACACCTCTGCAGGTTGAACTGCTGCCTAGCATTTCCACATGGCTTTGGAAGCAGGCTCCACAGCACATCAATTGCAGAGAGACAGTTTATTTCATCTATGCCAGTGCCAGAGGAGTCTGTAATGTAAACTGAGTTCAATTAAGGGCTACTGACAAGGGCTGGTCAGAAAAATTGTTTTCTTATAAATTCCCATAATGGCAGCTTTTGAGGACATATGAGGAAATTAGATCTGGAAACACTGATGAAGTAGTCATACAGTGTGGGTTATACAAAGTACATCCCATGCCTATCCTGTTTTATGGGTTGAATGACTACCCTGTTTAGGTGATGTTAATTAGGTGGTTGTGATGCCTGGAGAGAGATTAAGTAGAACTGGGGCACTTGGACATGGAGGAAAGTGAGCATAAGACGCCACTGAAGAACAACACCCATGAATTACAAAAGAATTGGATTTACAACAGATAGTCGGTTGACGCTTTTTTTTCCCTTAATTTTCTTTTATCTGAGAGGTAGACAGGCTAGAAAAAAATAGCCAGGTAAAATGGATAAAGGTCATGTACCCCATCCCTGAGGGGACTCTGCAGGGCAGAGGGAAGCCCTTGGGACTGTGCTGCCCACTATGTGTCCCACTCCCCTCCCATCACCCCAAATGCACTCTTGGCAACCAGCCCACAGATTCCCGCTGGTGTATTTCAAAGCCTCTGAGAGCCCAGCCATACCTGTCTGGGCCTGGAGCTGATCCCTGGCCTTCTCTCAGTGCTCCTTGGTTTTCTCTGAGAGCTGGGTGAATGATTGCCAGCACCAGTAAATGATTTACTCCATGTAAAGCACCGCCTGATAGAGAGGCATATTTCTTGTTACATTGCAGAGAAAAAATATTTCTACAGGACCACAAAGATTATGAAATTAATTTATTATTTGCATAATAAATAAGTAAAGGTAAGGGTAGCAGTGGTAGAAGAAGCTTATGATTCTTTTTAACATGGCCAGAGATAAAACTGGGGGAAATGTTCTTGTTTTCATAACTACAGAACACGTAGCTGTGTTCACAGCTGAAGATAATGTCCATTTGGCAGTACAGAGTGATCCAGAATGGCCGGCTACATTCAGGAGAGTTTGGTGTTCAGGAAAGCAAACGTCCTGTTTTTGTTATGTATTAGGGCATCTTTTCCTCATAATCAAAGCACTACTTGTTTTTCATGCGTGTATCATTGCAGCCCCACAGAGCTGACTCCTACCATCTGGTCTCTGGAAGATGTGGTTTATACAGCCCAGGGGTGAGAAAAGCTGCATATGTTGCTGGAGCTGCCTGTTTTGCTGCAGGAGACGCTGGTTTATTAGTTTGCTAGATCTCTTTGCTAATAAATCCAGATATCATTGGGACTGAAGACAGATAACTTCTTTGACTTCATTACAGGCCCTCACTCATACAGAATGAAATCTCTGGTGTATTACCTTTTAACTAGAGATGGATTTCCTAGTTGTTAAAAAGTCAAGTATTTAAAAAGAAAAGAGAAGCTGGCATTTCTTTCTTCATGGCGTCACTGGGAGTAGGAGGATAGGCCATAAGCAACACAAGTCACTAATGCCAGAGGTGGGCTTGGAGGCTGCCCCTCAGAACTTCTCATCACACCACTGCATCATCTGGGCACTGAGGCACTCCACGTGTAGGACAGCCTTGATAAACTAAGTAATGCAATTACTAAAAATCAGAGCCAGCTCTATAGTTCTGTCTGAACTGGGGGAACTCTCTTACTTTTGACCTCAAAATGAAGACAGCACTTTCCTGAGTGGTGCATTTCTACTTTTTTCCTGAAAAATGGATGAAATTTACTCTCACTGCTCTTCCAATAGCTCTCTATTTCTGTGCTGAAGAAAATACTTTCTGCATCTCCTTCTGAGGTGATTTGAGTGCTGAGAGTGCTGGAAAATCACCGCTCAGCACTGCACAAATTAAGTTCTATAGTGACAAAAAGAGAGGATTATAGTGCCCAGTTCTGCAATGCTTCTTTGCTGTGCAAAACTTGTATGCTGATGAGACAGGCTTGCAAGTAATTCTGGCAAATTTTGTTTACGGCTCTATTTTGAATTTAGAATGAAATCTGAACATTGGGAATGAACATCAAAAAGATGTTGAGAGAGCTGGAGAAACTCCACATGATTTGAAGTACCCTGCCTGAGATTTTTGCAACTTGCCTATAGTGATATCATCTTATTGTTCTGATTTTAGCATCACAATCCATTCCCTAATATTTGCCAGCAATCAGTACTCAGATGAGGCTGACTATCCCTCCTCACAGGACAACTCCCGTGAATATCTTTTAAGGAATTAACATTGGGCACAGTTTGATTATACGTGATATAGCTGTGACAAAATCCCATTTGATGCAGTCCAATAAGAACTCATACACTCTTACTCTCCATGAAGCACATGCAATTCCCCTTACCCACTATTATTTTCAGTTCTTTAGATCTCAGAGATTTGTCTTCCTAATGTCCTCTTTGGTGAGGCCTAGAAGCTGCTCTAAGACTCAATCAAACCTGTGTGAGTTGTGTGCCCAAAACACATGCTCCTCTAGTCCTGTCATGGGCACGTGTCTGCTCAGACAATGACTTTGCCTCGGTGCTGGGCAATGGCGTGACACAATGGAATATGGGGAGATCTTACTGTGGAGAAGTGCTTCTCCCATAATCAAAATTTTGGGTGTCTATTCATGCCATGCAGTGGGGAAGCATTAATTTTGGTCATCTGGCATCTTGGGGTGCATTTCCAAACATGGAATGGGAAAGGATCAGGGCAGATGGGTCCTGAGTACCACTGCTGGGCTTTGTCCAGTGCCCAGAACAGCCTGCTTGGAAGCCAGAGTACAATTGCAATGAAACACACATCAGATGGCCATTAGGAGTCATGTATTTGTTTAATGCTGAGCATGATGTGAAACAAATTACAGTTTTCGTGTTAATAATGTCATATTCCCATCCTCATATGACATCTTTCTTTAAGGTGTCTCTTCTTTCGTCAACTGCAAAAGCAACTTTTTGTAAGCTTTTGGTAGCTGAAGTGGCTAACACCATCAGTATTATCAGCGTTGGGCAACGCTGGTCTGTCTGTCCAGCGATCAGAGGATGGATCTCCAGCCCCCATGAGGAAGGCTGGGCTCGTGGAACCCCGAGAACCGCAAGTTTTTTCGCTGTGGTTGAGTTTTTGCAGGGTCTGGGCCACGACGGCGGGTGCGGGAGCGGGTGCGGGCGGGTGGCGGACAGCGAGAGGAGAAGTACGAGGGTGAGCCCGGGCGGGCCGAGCGAGGGGCCGGGGCCGAGCGGGGCTGGCGGGGGCCGGGCCGGGCCGAGCCGAGCGGGCTGGGCCCCGCTGGCTCCGCCGCTCTCCGCCGGCCCCACCGGTCGGGGCCGCCGGCGGCGGCAGGCTTAGTCAGAGGAATGTGGGTGGGACTCCCTCCTCCCCGGCGCCTTAAAACTCCGCTCGGACCGGCACACTCGCAGTCTCCCGTCCCGGCAGAGCGTCCCCGCCGCACCACACCCGCGACGCCAGGGCTCGCTGGGCGCGCCGCCGGCCGGGCACGATGGTGGTGTGCGGCCTCGCCTGCTGGAGGTGCAGGTGGCTCCTGCCCCTGCTGCTGGGCCTGGCCATCATCATGGGCATCATCGCCCTGGCGGGCCGGGGCTGGCTGGAGTCCGAGTCGGAGCCCTACGTGCAGCAAGCGTCGCTGTGGGAGAGCTGCACGCGGGGCGAGGAGGACCTCAACTGGAACTGCGAATCCCTCATGGACTACGGTGAGTGAGGAGCCCTCCGAGGGACCCGGGGCGGTGGGTGCCGAGGATATTGACCGCCCCTAACTCTGTTGTGGAGTAGCTGCTTTCTGGAATGCAGTTTCCCTCCAGAACCAGTATCCATGCTGTTTTGGGGCTTAAACCAGCCTCAAAACACAGGACTAGATCACTCCAGAGCGATCGTTTTTTATCAGTACATCACTGAGAAGCCGGGGTGTTGATAGTTCGGGGTTTTCTGAAGTTATCCTACAACCTAAGTAAGATAGCGACTGGCTCCAAGTCTGTCTGTTTGCTTCCCCTGAACCCTCATCGGGCTGCAGTGCCACAGCCTTACCTGGCAGCTCCCTCCCTCCCTGTGCCGCTGGCTTCCCTGGTAGGACGGCGAGGGTGGAAACCTTCATGCAGGGTGTCTTATCCAGAACCACGCCTGGACAGTAGTAAAATGGTATTTCCCCGACCCTTCGGGGGAAGAGAGCACCTTGATTTAACCCTCCTGGCCAATGGTGTGCAGATATTAAGATATCTCCTGATCTGCAGCTTAAGATGGTCTGATGTGGGTTTGCAGGCAGAAAAAAAAAAAAAATGCTCTTTCCTTTGTACCTCTCTGTTGCACTGGGGCCTAAATCAGGGACGTGTGCCTCTGTTTTAACTTGCTTAGCTGCTTCTGTATCTGGCATCACCACTGTAACATTCTTTCTGCACACTCTCAGTTTCTAGGTCTTTTGGGGGAGTTTTTGTTTTATTGCTGGAACACGTGGGTCTGATTACATCTGCTTTTCCCTCAAACAAAATATTTTTGGACAAATAAGCAGACCCGCCTTAAGATCCTGGATGAGGGTTCTTTAGGGACTGGGGGTGCTGGAAGGGTGTGTTTCAGCTGGGAGAGTTGGGACTGTTTCCCTGCGCAGAGCTCTTGCTGCCTGAGCACAGCAGACTCACTTCCAGAGCTTTTCACTGCAAGCTAAATCCTGAATATACTGTAAGAGAAGTGGCTTTTGTTTCTCAGCCGGGTGATGACTTTAGGCTTTACTGCAGGTGGAAGAAATCCGGCTAGTGAGATGAAAATATCCATCTCCCCCATTAGACAGAGAAGAAAAGCTAGTGCAGAGCTGCTGAAATTTGCATTGCACAGGGAAAAAGTGCTAATACAGTACAGCTGCTGGAATTTGTTTTCTCCTGTAGTGACACTGCTTCACACGTCCCTGAGTACTGATGGGTGTGTGCTTTGCGTCAGCCCTCAGCATTGTGGGACAAAAGTAATTTTGTGCAGTTTTTTTCTAGTTCACAGGCTGACACAGAAGAATAGTATCCTTGACTTCACTTGTTTAAGCCTCGGCTTGTTTAAACCAAAACGTATTTAAATCCTTGGCTTATTTATATGAATTTGCCTATTTTCAGATTTTCATAACATCAATGCTGCTGTCTACTCAAATAGTATTTACATCTAGAGACAGGATGTAACACATGAGTTCAGGTTTGATTTGTTTTGTTTTCTTCTATGCTAATGCAATTACTGTCAAAATAGGTGAGGGCATTTACAAAGGAAAAAATGCCTAGCAGGCATTTATAGCACTGCTGCAGGAAAATAGAGGTTGACTAGTTGAGATGCATAACTTGTGTTTTGCATACAATAATTGCTGTGCACTAACCATCCTGCACCTCTCCTGATGAAATGAAGACTTCAGAGTGGATCTCCATTAACAGAATATTCCATTAGGCAAATTCTTAATTGAGCTGTGGCATATGTATGAGGAAGAGGAAGAAAAAAAGCAAGCAAGTCTCTTATTTTAAAGGAGGGGAAAGGGGCAGGAAAAGACAAACAAAGATTTGCAAATAGGAGTGTCTCCCAAACTGCATAGCTCCTTAATGCACATTTGCAAGTACCACATGAGAGGGAAGAAGTGAAAGGGAAAAGGAGGAGTAGGATGTCATGTGGTAGGGAAGCAGGGATGGGATTTTGTTCAGAGTTCTGTACAGGTTTGTGTCTGGGAAGTGCCCTGGCTGGCAGTGTTTGTATGTTATCAAAATGTTGCAATGCAGAAGGATTGTAGTGCACTAGAATATGACTCAAGATGACTAAGTCTAGACCATTGCAGGATTTTAACTGTGTTTAAAATATATCAGCAAGCCATCAGCTATGACGAAGATTATTTGCATTGTGTAACTTGGAAAGGATGATTGTCTTTATAGTGATGAGATTGTAAGTTTAGGAGCAATATTTATGGATAGCTGTGCCCTCCTGGTTCTGAATGACTGGCCTCAGAGACTTTGCTTTGAATTAGCACTGTAAAAGATGGGAGTGTACATGTGCAGTAAAGGTAACCCCATTAGGTTAACTCTTTCTTGTATTCCTAACAGCCAGTTCATACCAGCCAACAAAGAAAAAGGGAAGCATTCTTCTGGATCTTTAGTCAGTGAAAAAAAAAAAAGCAAAAGGAATCAAAAAAGGTAGAACCCAGAAGTAGGAGCCCAACCTTTGTGAATCATGTTGCACTGCTGTTGTGCCACAGTAGCTGTGTCCCTAGAGGCATGGACTTTGATACCACAGGTTATTAGTGAAACTTTGTGCATGTGGAGACTTCACTGAGGGGCCAGGTAAATAAAGGAGGAATGCTAGGTGTATGCTTACCTTTTCAATACACCTCTTTTCAGGCATGCTTTTGTCTGGTTTACAAATGCCAGGATGTAGCATTCAAGGCAAACTAACATCGTTTATAGTGTCAGGCAAGTGCAGGCTCTCGGGAAATGCTAATGGGAAAGGTGTAGCAGTTGGTGTCCCTGCCTACACCCAGAAAACACTTACTGCAACTTCCTGGTAAAAGATCCCAGTGAAATGTGAGGCTGGTGTCTCTGCCAGTGCATTTTGCTGGCTACTGAGCAGGTCAGCTCACAACTGAAGACAAGTTTGTATTGAATATTTTGGTAGTTTAGCAATTGCTTTTCCTGCACTCCTAAAGCCAAAACAGATTGTGATTCTCAGTATTAATTTTCAACCTGCCCTCCCAGAAAACCTTCAATTCTGGGCTCCTCTATACACGGGCTGGGTATGCACAGAGCTTCCTCTCACCAGTCATGCTACCGTGGAAGCTTGCACATTATCTGAGCAAGAAAGTAGTGTTGATGCTGCTCTTTTGCTCGCAGTCCACTACTCCTTCATTACATCAAAAAGGGGAGATATTTTTGGACATTCTGTGTAATGGGCTGTTGAGGCCAAACAAGGATTGCTGCTGCCATTTATATACACAAAAATATTACAAAGACTATTACAACTACATTGCAAAAATGTGCCCAGTCTCTGCAGGTCATGATAAAAACTTCCATTTATTCATGACCTAACAAACTAGCTTTGGCTTCTGGAAGTGAATGAACAAATATGGGAGTCTTATTACTTCAAATCCTGCAGTGGCTCATCTTCCTGCTATTTTCATATTAATAATTATTAATATATTTTCATAGCTCTTTTATTAATTTCTAAAGGGAAATCAAGATTTAAATATCTTAGCCTATAGAGATTCCACCTCCTCTCTGGTGAAGCTGAGGCATGGCCAAATGAAATCAGGAAATACACTTAAGGCTAAGGCACTGTTGCTTGCTTTCTTTTAATTTCGTCATATTTCTGCTGCTCATCATTAACATTTAGTAATTGTGACCCCTCCTAGTTATTTGCATGATAACATTTGCAGCTTAGTTCCTTCCCATAGTAATCATTAATGTGATGTCATGCTGTGTAATAAAACTCTTAATCCTTCCTAATAATTACAGACCTTCAGCTTCTGAACAGTTGTTTTTTTAATGTTCTTTCAACACCACCAATTGATAAATACTTTTCTGCTGATTAGATGCAATGAACTTCATTCTTTGAGGCCAAGCTGACCTGGAAGCACTAATACCCCCAACTACTTCTCTGCTTTTCTGCTCTCCTATTCTGCCTTTCTATTTATGCAGCTCCAAATAACTGTGGTGTTCTTGGTTGCTTTCATAAACAGACATCATATTTATGTCAATTTTGCACAAGAAATAATCTCTCTGCCAAATGAGTGGATCCGTTAATTTTCTATTTATATGGAAAAGCTTAAATTCTGGCTAAATATCTTATGACTACAAGGTATTTTGAGCATAAACCAGGTAGAAACTGGGGCTAATCTGTCATTCTCTGACTGTGAACACGTCTCTCCAGCTCTTATGGCAGCAAACAGCGAGAGGGTAAAACTGTACCTCCCCCCTCCTGGCAGCTGGGAGCTGTAGAGGGAGTATCTTACGAAAGGACAGGAGAGCTGGATACCTGTGGGGAGTTGGTCAGCTCTCAGAAGCCTTTAGGAGGAGAAGGAGCTGGGAAAGCCTGACTTGATAGGTGTGGGGATGAGGGAGATCCTTATGGAGAAATAGCAATTTCAGTTTCAGCCTCACAGCAGCCCCTCTGGTGAAAACTCCTTGTTGGTGGGGATGGCAACAGGTCATGTAGATAAGGAACATCCCAGGGCTGCACCCTATGCTCCCACCCCAATCTCTCCCATCAGTCTCTTAGTAATAGACTTCTATATACAGTTAATTTTTGAGATTTCTCATACATTGTGTGCAAGTCCAGAGGTTTTTGCTGCTTTTCCTGTGATTCCCACAGGGGATCAGGGGATTGTCTGGCTCATAGTTCAGTGGCTGACTACACTCCTCCAGCCCAGAGCACACTCATCTAGAGCTGTGAGCAGCACCTATGACTCAGTCTTATCAGGTCTTGTCAGCATCAACCTGCTGCTAAGTGATGTTGAAAAAGATAATCCAGCTGAAGAGAGTGGAAGGTACTGGTCACCAGCACTGAGCTCTGTCACATATGAGCATAAAACTCTCTGTTTCATAATGATGGTGCCTACTGCTGCCTTGCTTCTGAAGACCTGAAGCAAGGCTGTGCTTGATATTAATCTTTCTGTCAAGATATTTCCTGCAGCTATATGTGTTGTCATTTTCTTATTGCCAGAGACAAGAAAATAAATTGCTGTGAGCAGAGCCAGGGCTGACCTGTATCCAAAAGCTTATTATGCTTGTAAAGCCAGTACAGATGATATGAAAATGGCAGAGAGAGCACTTTGGGCATTCTGCCTTGTACTCCTCCAGTTGTGTTTGTGTTGCACTAACCCTCAAGGCATCTAACATGCAGGTGTATTTGAGTTTACAATCTAAATTTTATCAAACAGATGCCCTATTTGTCTTTCTACACCCTGTCAGCATAAATAATGCATCTGAAAGGGAATATGTTATGGTAACTAAGTGGTCCTTCTTGTTGTGTTTTTTTGTTTGGTTGGTTGGTTTTTTTTTTTTGTTTGTTTTTTGTTTTTTTTTAATAGGGCAAATACTGATAAAAGGCTTGCCTAGATCATCTAATTTGAATGGGTTTTCCTGGGCTGGCTGTGTGTAATGGTTACATATTCCTTTATATTAGTTATCACTAAAGAAATCCTGTTGTGGAGACAATATTCAATACCTGCCTTAGGTACCACAGAGAATACTTTTTATGAAAAGATTTTGTGAAACCACTGATGTAGCTCTAATCTCCAGACACTCATCAGTCTCCTCCCTGCTTCTTCTCAGCATTCCCTCAGGGAAGGGGTATGAGATACACACAACTAGCTGAAGAAAAAGAAATTTGAGAAGTTTTTACTGTCTTGAGTAGATCCAGGAAAGGAGAGGGGAAATAAAAAACTTTTCCTTATCTTTTCTGTCAGTTTTATTGTCTTCAGGTAGTAGTAGTGGTGGTTGGGAATTTTGGCAGAGATTTGGCTGATGGGTACCTGTTATATTTTACTTTTGCTGTTTGATTAGAGGAGCAAGAAACCAGTGCAAATATATCTAATTAAAATAGCTGTTAAACAATGCTTTGCTTTCAGATAGCAAATTGCAGAGAAAGAATGGGGACTACATTAAAAGCAAGATATCTCCAAAGTCACTTTCAGTTGTGTTGGAATGGACAGCTATGACGAAAGAGAATTTTTTTTTTTTTAGATGTTCTGACCTAGATCTCACTGGCCTCTTTATTCCTTCATTAGAGGGAGCTCAGGATCTCGCCCTCAGGATCCCCACACCTCTGTCTGAGTGCATGAAAGTAGAAAACCACAATATGTAGATGTGGGAATTGAACTGTGATGACAGCTGACTGGAAAATAAAGCACTAACCAGTATGGTTTAGCCCTCATGGGTAGGTATCCTGCCTCCAGGGCAGGAACACCTTTGCTTGTAGTTGTTTGCACTTGGCTCACCTAAATTACTTGGTTTCTGAAGAAGACAAGGCATGTGATGGCCTTTTCACAAGGCTGTGTTACTGCCAAAGTAGAAAACCTGGCTGTTTTTCTAGGTTTTTATGCCATTGTTGCCTTGGCCCTGGCCTGTGGCAGGTGAGCTCTGGATGCTGGTGCTGCTCTGCCAGAATACAGCTGCTTGCTTCATGCCTCAGCCTCTCAAGCATGCAGTAGCTTGATACTAAGTAGCTTGATACACCCTGTTCCAGCGAATGTCAAAGTAATGATTCAAGGCCTGCTCATCAACCTTTAAGTCAGATTTTGTTGTTTTTCCTTCACCTGCTACATTTTAGCTCTGAATAGATACTTATTTTCAAGAACTTTCTTTTTGTCATCTTTTCAGCTATTGCAGGTTTATCTTTTTGGCCGTGCTTATTTTGCTCCACATGCTCTTCTCTTGTCATAAACAAGCAGAAGTTTTATGCAGACAGCACTGTTATTTCCCAGCAGTTATTTCCCGTGGTGGTACCCTCTTGTCTGCTTACACACTTCCCTGCGAATGGTTTTGTAAACTTGCATATCGAACAGGAGCTGTAATGAAAAATGACATAGGGCAGACAACAGCTGACATTCTGCTCAGATATCTGTGGGTGTCTTACAGATATGGCGTTTGAAGGCATTTTCTCTCTTCTATGCTGCACTTTTATCCCCCTTTCCAGCAAGACAAGTTAGCAGGCAGGGAGTCCTGTGCTGCTCCAGCAGTGATGGTGCCCCCCTGCTCTGCAGCCGTGCGCTTTGCAGGCATTCAGTATTGCTTTGTCATAAGGACATGCTTCTTACAGTAAAGGGTTTCAATTAAAAAATGATTAAAGAAAACCAAAGCGCTGCATTGATCTACAGGAGAGTACTTCTGTGTGTAATATCTTTCTTGTTTTCTCTTTAAGGGTGGGGGAGAGCAGCAGCAGCCACATACCTCGTTGGCTTTGTGATCCTGGTCATCTGTTTCGCCCTTGCAGTCATTGCGTTCTCGATAGAGATCCTCCGCTTCAACTTTGTTCGAGGAATTGGGGGCCTGCTCTTTGTTGTTGGTAAGGCTGGGCACAAAGACAAGGTTATTTTAGGTGTGAAACAAGCATCAGCAGAAAAACGTGTTAGATGGAGCCTCCCTTACAAAATTAGCTGTCTTTGTCTGGTTTATGACTCATTTTCATGGGGAACAAGGGAAGGTTAAGTTGCGCTCCTAAAGCATAATGGGTAGTGAAGCTCCAGTGGCCTTTGTCAGTTCTCACTTTCCCAAAAGCAATTTGTGGGGACACCCAACACCTTTGACCATGCATGTCACATGCTAAGATTTAAGAGCTGAGAGCCCTGGGTGCTTCCCACCATTCTGAAGGGAGGAGGAGGTAGGTAACTGGCTTGGCAGGGTTCCCGGTGCTGGCTGTGGGACAGGGCTGGTCACAGCATGCAGATGCCTTAGCAACCTGACAATGACAACTGAGATCACACAGCCACATAGGCGTGGGGATCTGCCTGGGACAGAAGTCACGTATCTCTGTAACAATGCAGATTTGATTGAAGGTCTGAAGCTAATCCTTACATATCTTAAGTATGCACTTATCTCCAGGTACCTTTTCTTAATGGGAACCGTAATATGTTCACTATAACTTACTCCTGGCTTTCTTTCTTTTCTCTCTGTAGCTGCATTCCAGATCATTGGCTTGGTCATTTACCCAGTGAAATTCACAGAAGAAATTCCACTGACAGGAGATAACATGTTCAGCTGGGCCTATGGCTTTGGCTGGGCCAGCACTGTTGTTGTAATAGGTTGTGCTTTCTTCTTCTGCTGCCTCCCCAACTGGGAAGATGAAGTCCTGGGAAACATCAAGCCTACCTATTACTACTCGTCCCCAGAGAGAGCACCATACTTAAATTGAAAGATTAAGTCCAAGTACAGTCAACTGTCAAAACAGAGGAGCACCTCTGATGTACATTTGGTGTCATTGTAGGAGACTGAAAAAACTCACCTTATTTTGCCAGTGCACTTCTTACTGTCCCTGGCAATATATTAGGAAAAACATTGGCATCTTAAACCAAATAGCTTTTACGTAAAGTATTATTTACATATTCTCATGTCAATTCAGTTTGGGTGGTTTACTTGCTCACTCCCCTCCCAATTAATTGAGTCATCCTTTTTTTATTCAAACATATTCTTATGAATAAAGATGATAGTGTTTCAAGTGTAGAAAGGAAAAGGACAGATTTTAAACAACCCATTAGTGGGTCCTGCAATATAGGTTGGTTTTTTTTCACCTCTGACAAAATGGCTTTCAATGGAACTAGGAAAAAACACAGCCTTCTTTTTCTTCTGTCAAAGTCAGTCCCAAGGAAGAAACCTCCGGGATACTATCACAATTACCTGCTGCCTAAAAATATTTTCTCTTTCCTGTTACTAGACTGTTGTTGACTATTAGCTATTTGAATTAAGGGGAAAATAAAACTAAAATTTATTTTCTGCCAATTGGTGCTGTTGGACAAGGTCTCTTCTGAAGCATGGAGTTGGTGTGCATAACATAACAGTGGCTAATGTAACACTGGTGAGTTTGTGGCCACAGCAGGACTTGTGATGGAATCACATATATATGTTGTCATGGATTCAGATGTTTAACTACGTACATTTTTACATGGTATATGAGGGATGATGATTTATAAAGTATTTTGAGCAGAAACAAATGAACTATTCTATTTGTCTACCTTTGTAAATTTGCAGTGTTTTAATTATCAGTGTGCTTTAGAGGGAAATCTTAGCATAAGGTGTTTAAAAACCTCCAGAAGTTTCTTACACTGTAGGTACCCCAGAGTTTAGTAAACTTGGAGCTTCTTTGTGAGTGAGTAGGGGTAACAGGTAGAAATAGAAAGGCAGTCCTGTGAGCAATTTACATATGTAAACTTCATACAGACATCTGTATTGGGGTAATCTGGCTGGCTCCTGATTTGTGTTTCTGCAGCCAGCAATTCCAAATAAATAATCCAGCGAGGCATAGACATGTCTCTATTGGTCATAGACCTGCAGCATCTTACAGCAGATTTAACTATGGTTTATAATCTTTGTCAGGGCTTTGTTCAGCCGGGGAAGGAGGAAGAAGTTCAATTTTTGAACTCCTCTTTCAACTATGGGAGAAAGCGCTTTAGCAAAGACTGACTGAGAAGGATACAGGTGGGGTGTAGTGCATGTTGCTCTGTGTTATTTCTTACTCTCATGAACCTGGTACTTAGGAAAGGGTAAGTGTGTGGGTATGTGTATTCATGCACATGTACAAAATAGCACTTAGAAAGCAATAACCAACAGCTAAAGTAATTTCCAACTGATCTTTTGCAATGCCCTGTATTTCTTGTATTATATATTGTATAGCTGTCCATTTTGTAACACCTTCTCCAACTTGATAATGCTAAATGTTGCATATGGTCCTATTTTAGAGAGGCCAGGTGATTCCTGAAGGTCCCTTCAAGGCCTGTTTTTAATAACTTTACAGAGCATAAATGTCTGCAGACTTCAGAATTGTGTTATGAGCTCAGTTGTGACTTATACAATCAATTGTATTTATGGTTCTTGCTGAATAAGAGAGTTCTGTGACAAACGTGTCCTTTTAATTTTTTTTTTCCTGTTTTCTGTACAGTACTGGCTGGTGGGGAATACTGTGTAGACTTATCATAAGTAGTGGTAGTACCTACTTCTAGTGAATTCAAAACACAGCAGAGAATCTCAGGTCAGGAAAATCCTTGCACAACTAAAGCTAAAAAGGAGAAAAAAGTATTAAGAATATGGACACCTTTCCTAATGACAGGGAGGATGGTATGATAATATGGTAATCAGGTTTAGCATAATTTAAGTATTTTTTATTCTTTTTTATGAGCATTGGCATAGCTTGTTAGAAGAGCACTAATGTAAAATAAACTTGGCTCTGAATGTATTGGGAGGGGTAGAAGCATAACCAGCATGTTACACAACTAAGATGTTCCAGAGAAAGCTATTGCAAATAGTTATTAACTACTTTCAAATGATATTAATGTATGTGACACTCGTTTCAATTGTGGTGGCTTAATTAAAAATGTTTTAACAGATGGTTGTAGAAACTTGGTGTTTGTGGATTAATTTCAAAAAATCAAGCAAATAAGCCATTCTTTTCTTCTCTTAATTTGAATATCAGTATCCATAAAGTGTCAGTTTAATGCAATGAAGTTAAAGACCTCATGCCCAGGAGGCAGCAGCTCCATTTTCTAGTCAAACAAGCTTCAACATACACTGCAAAACACATCTGCACTTTCACTGAAGTGCCAGGCATAGAATGTTCTTTCCTAAGCCAAAATCTCTTAAGTGCATCACAGCTTAAGGGTGAACTTTAAACATTTAAAATACACAACAGTTTCAGGAGGTCTCGTGTGTGGGAAGTCTGTTCTTCATCAAAGCTGTTCCAAGCGCCATTCTTACAATGATCAAGAAATTTAAATAGTGAAAAAATGATGGTGTACTCACCTGCTATTTTCAGTGGAAGGCTGCACTTCTCCCATGATTAGAAACCTTCTCATTTCAAACCTCAATTTTTGCATGGCCCATATTATAGCCCTGCCCTAGTGGTGTTTTTAAAGAGAGCAAATCAGTCAGTCACTTCTGTCTTACACCAGCCTGTGGCTTCTGATTTCTGGAAAGACAAGTTCATCCTTCTCTCCTGTTCATTTTCTTTTTTAAATCTGTCCTCTTCCCTAAGTGTCTTAATTTTAAAATTCATTTACTATCAGAATTCAGGATTCTGGTGCCTTGCATGCATTCCTTTTTTTGGTTTGGTTCCATGTCTCCCCCTTTTTAATTACTTCTAATTTAAAATAAACATAGAGGGAAAATATTTTGGTTCCTTTTAGATTTTCCTAAATGCTCTCAAGATAATTGCAAGGTTTCTATAATGTCCTTCTTTTGATTGGAAGAAAATTTGTACTCCTGTTTACCTACCAAACTGTAATAATCTGCAATGTAAATCTGTGCTCACTAAAACCACCTGAATATCTCCAGTGAGCTTCAGGCTGCAGGGTTACTCCTTCTAATCCAGCTCGTGAGAAGAAAGAGCAGTTCAGGGGAATCTGAGCACACTTGGCCCTTGTCTCAGGAGGAGTTATGAGCAATCAAAAATGTGCATGACTGAGTGCTAGGGAAGGATAATTGACCTGAATGGGGTGATTAATGCTTAAATCTCATGAATGTGGGAAACAGCTGCCACACCCCACTGGGATTTTGTATTTTTAGTTGACGTAGCAAGTGACTAATTTTTCAGACAATTCATTGACAAGATAGAATTCTAAAAGATTATTCACCTGACCTTTACATCCTGCATAGAAGGGCTTTTGGACATAGAATACATACATAAATCAAGGGAGTGTAGCAACGGATCATTCGGGAGGGGGGAGGATTGTTATGGTGATAAGCACTCCAGAAACAAAAACAACTGTGTGCTAAGAGAAAATGTTGCGTGCACGCGCACACACACACACACAGAGAGAGAGAGTTGCTGAGATCACTGAGCACTTACAAACTAATGATGAACCAAGCACACATATCTATGGAAACCAAATTGCTTCAGGAGATGCACAACATTTGAGAGCAGAGCAGTGGGGGTTACTGGCAGTATGGAACAGCACCCTGAGAAAACAGGTTAATCTGTGCCAGTAGGTGAAGCTGCCAAGGTTTTTCAAATGGACTTGGGAGATGATACTTACAAACCAGAATAAAGTTCAATCAAATCTGGAGGATGCATTTGTCAAAAATAGGGATGCTGACTTCCTAAATTTGATTCCTACAACAGGCATTTGACACAGGAGAAATCCATGTGCAGTGGGTTCACAGAGCCTGGTAAATGCCAGTGTTACTGCATAGGTGCAGCACTTAATATGTGTAGATCCCATTTCCTGCACATGTGTGGTGTATTTTTAATTCAAATGACTCCATGATGCAGGTCTGTAGCAACCTTTTGCCTGGGGTTTCCTGGTGTCCTAAGCTGTGAGCAAAACTACACCAGCTAGGAAGCTTGACATCCAGAAATTCCAGGAAAAAATCCAGTGCCCTCAAATTTTGCCTATGTAAAATTACATTTAAATTACTTGAGAATTGTTAGAATAATCCAAAGGATTTTTTCATTAGGATTTTTTAATACATAAATTTAATAAGGCAGTATTTATAAAAAAGACTGTAGATGAACACATAGAGACATGCCTGGAGCTTTATAATATAAATATTACTGCTATAAACAAGATAAATAATAATTTGTGATAAGAACTATCCATTATATAATATAATTAATGAATAGAAATTAATGATATTCCTCACACATTCATCTTTGCAGGATTGAACAACATAAGAAGAGTTGGTACGGCTGCTGCTTTTTATTTATTCATGGGCATGGGGACAACACATGCTATTTTTCACAGAGTTCTTTGTGTATATAGAATATTTTATAAGCATCAAAGTTTGCTAAGACTCAAGGTGATACATTGAAAATCAGTGTTCACTAAGTCTGAGAGGGCCCAGAAAGGTTTGGAATGAGCACGCAGAGGAAACTGACATAAAAGCCAGGCAAGTCCTGTCCTACAGTGTGCTGCCCTGGGAAATGATCACGGGTTGAAGCAAGCTGGTTTGATGGTCACAGTCCTGAACACACATGGAGGCATATGATTGGGGCAGGAGCTAACCTGTGGCCATTACAGTCCCTTTTCAGGAAATAGCTTATTTTAAAGCTCTCTTTGTGTTAGCAAACCCCTGTGACAGGAAATAAGCAGAACTTATAATGAAAAAAAATAATTTACGTGAATTGTTATACATGAAAATTAACTTCTGACTTGAAATAGAAAGACAAAACAACTTGCAAACAAAACTTGGGAAAATAATAAGTGGCATTTAGTAATAAGACAATAAATTGAAAATGTTGCTAGGAGACTTCTGTTTTAATTTTAGCCCTCTTGTCAAATCAATTCACATCAAACATCTAAAAATGAAGACATCATTTCCATGTAACATATGAGTTTCAGCAAACTCCTCCTTTCGGCTGGAGAATCTCAAAGTGAAAATTTCTGGCTGAAACCCCTTAAGGCATGCTTAGTGTGCATGTCATATCTGTAAATCTCAGAGTGTTTAAACAAGTAGCTATTCCCAACTGACCCATAAGGCAGAACAGATAAAAGCCATTTATTTGACAGAGTAAGTAGCAAGGCTGTGGCACCTGGGAATTACCTATTTATTACTCTCCTAAGGCAATTGAGCTTTATGCTTTATACTTTATGCTTTATGCTTTATGCCTTATGCTTTACGCTTTATGCCTTATGCTTTACAAGGAGTTACTGTTATGATCTGCTACAACAGGATAGTTAGCTTACCTATGCCACAGAGAAGTCCTGGAGCCCAAAGTACGAAGCTTAAGTAAAAATTACCCCATATGTAGAATAGGACTGTGCTGTACCACTCTAACTGCCTAGCCATGGGTTCATAAAATCCCTGTGCACAACATGCTATGATTCTTTCATTCTATGATTCTACATGCTTATCAGAGAGCTGTGCTCCTGACAGCCACTCAAGGAAAACACAGACACTTACAATGGTTACAAGTGTTCAGAGGCCATCTCAGCTCCTAACTGAGTAGCTTGTTTACAGGACACCATTGATTTCAGCCTTTTGCCTGGAGAAGGGGGAGTTGACTGAGCTGATGAAATTTCTACATAACTTCTGTAGGAAACCTTGTTCCAGTATAAAGCTTATCAAGTCCTTAAGCAAAAACCAGCTCACAAATCTTTGCTCAGACACACAGAGTCTTTGTACTTTCCTAATCTAATGTTTTCCTTATTTGTGTTTTCCCAATACAGTCTTGAATTGCTCACATAAATGACAATCCTGGATGCCACCCCATGTTTGCATCTTGGGTGTTAAAATTTACTGGTTTGCACTTGCAACCTTGCTTAGGAGAAGAAGAAAGCCCTTTTAAGCCTAAGCCTTTGTCCTGTCAAGGCAAGCCTGCTTCACTGACAAGAGCCAGACAGTGCTGCATGTGGGGCAGGCTTCGGAGGCCCTGCAGCAAGCTGGTCCTGGATGACTCTTGCTAAAAATCGTAACAAAACCCTGTGGAAAATTTCCTCCAAGTTCAGCAGCCAGTGAACAGAGGAATTATCCAACATCTGCACAGCTTTCCTGTGCTGTGTGGTACAGACAGAAGAAAGTTTTCCTTTGCACAGTGGCAGGACTGAGCAGTCATCATTCCCCAAGTCATCATAAGCATCATGGAGAAGTCACAGTGCCTGGCCACCACAGGAGAGTTCCTCAGAAAGGGTTGGTGTGGGCAAAACTAGCAGACCTCAGCTGTGTGCATTTTGTAGAAGGGTGTTTTTGCTTTGCAAAGAAGTAAAGTCATGTCTTGTTCAGAATATATTTCTACGTGATGATTTCTACAATGATGTCTAAAGGTCTTTTTCTACATATGCTTGCTACGGATGAAATACCAGTCACATGGAGAACACTATTGCCTTACTGCTCAGGGGATGCAGGGTACAGGGAGTGACCACAAGGTACAATTTGGCTGACTGAGTTGCATCACTGTTTGGGCAGTAATTGTAACAATAAATATAGTGCAGCCCTTTTCAAAGAGAAACAGCAGATTGGCATTACCAGCTAAAGAGAAGGATCTATGGTTGTAAATAGATTAATAATGATAGTAGCGGTACAAAATTTATGTTCAGACTGACTTGTTAGATGTAAGGTAGCATACAAGAGAACAGATCACAAAACAATCCTAACAAAGCTTTTAAAATCCTAACTCTGGGGACTTCTTTTTTATGAGCAGCGTGAATATCAGAGAATGAAAATGTGCTTGTTGCAAAAGTCATGAACTTGCACCACAGATGGTCAGCTTATGCTAATTCAGTCATTTATATAGCTTAGCTGACCAGTCAGAGACTAAAGGTGAATGAAAATATGCTGCCAGTGATTTGTAAGCTTCTTCTTCCACTAAGAAAACCACTTGTGTCTTGGCTGAAAAAGGCATATTTTTATTTCCAACTCTAATGCTGTAGAGATGTTTGTTTAATCAATATCCTCCTGCTGCCTTGGTTACCTCAAGTAATTATGAAGATCCATTAGCAATATTTTTCGGTGCAGAAAGTGTACTGCAATCTAACAGTTTATGTGCTTTCATGTGAACACCCAGCTTATACATTGTAAAAGACGAAGCATGGTTAAGGTAAGTCATCACTTCATTTAAAGTTTCCAAGCATTTTTCCCTGTTTGCCATAGAAGTATCAGAATTAAATGAGATAGATACAACATTTTGTTACCTTTGGATGTATCTCCCTCTCTACTGTTCAAGATATCTCAAATTGCCCTTTTACTGGATATGAAGACTGTTTGCAATTCTAAGTTACTTAAGGATGACAAGGGTGGGCAGGACACAGAAACATTTGTGGTGACTGAATACTACTCACCTTTCTTTTACAACATGGTAATGTTCTCTGTGGTATCACCTTGCAAATGCTAGCATTTGTGACAGTATGCATTCATCCACAGGTGAGCTGTAATAGAAACTGATGACAAATCCTTCAATAAGCGCTTCCCTGAAACATGGCTGGACAGTCTAAATTCAGAGAGGTCCGTTTTAGTCCTCAGCAGACACTGGCCCTCAAATGCATGACAGTATCTGTCTTCATACTAGATTTCAGGTACAAAATTGCTTTAATTTGATTTGCCTATATCCTTACAAAGCTGTAATTTCATGAAAGGTTGAAACTTGGCAAGAGACTAGGTACAGGCAGCTGAGTAAAGGCTTGTCTACGCTCTACTACCACATTCATGAGTATTTCTCAAGCCATCTTTCAAAAAACATTTACTATCCTAACCTGTGTTCTCTCAAACTTTTGGATTCTATTGTGTCCACTTCTACCTCAACTGTGGCAACAGAAAGAACATGCAAATACAGACTCAGATAAGTTGTAGCAGAATGGCAGGATGGCCTACTAAGGTTGGGCTTCAAATGATATTGGCTTTAATGTAAATATTTCTTTAAATCATGCATAAAAAATTATATATTGCAGTGTTATATAACATGTAAATGGTATTTTAAACATTAGGTTAATGATAACTGAATTTGTGAATAACAAATATGGAATACAATGGAAGATAGATTCTATTCTAAGGAATTGGTTGTTCCATAAAGTTTACTTTACAAAAAAAGTGAGATTGTCCCTTATTTCCAGCTCAAAACAGCAGCTGAGGTGCCTTCATAGCTGTCTGTAGCTTTCAGAAACATTCAAATTCAATGGCCAAAGCAGTAAAAGTCAAAGTTTTTCCTGCTCTCACAGAGGCCTGTTGGATACCCCGATGGGCCTCATAGCCACAGGGATATTGGACTGTTTGTGCCACAGGCCAGCTGCTGGCAGAATGCTTCAGCTGGCTAGAATGAGAGATAACACAGCCACACCACTGGTAATCTACCAGCAAGCAAATAAAGTGTCTGATGAGAGATAAGACATGGTGTCCAATTAACTTCTTCAAACTGAATCCTCTGCGGAGTTACCACTTCTTCACTGTGCTACAGCTGATTGCTGTGGATGTTCCAGCATGGTTCTCTGCAAGCTCAATGCCTCTTCAGGCACAGTGCATCAGTGCAATGTAAATTATTAATTTCTTTTATTTAGGCCATTATTGATTTATGAACATTAATTCAGAAAAATTCAGAAAAACGCTGTGGCGTTTGCAGTTCACTAACAGTTCATAACTGTCACATTGCACCATGAGAGATGCAATACAACAACAAATTTCTTTGAGTAAATGAGGTCAGTACTTGGATGCAGCCCCACCTGACAAAATCCACCACAGGAGCAAAGGATACTGTGCATCCTCTGGGCTTAACTGTGTTTCACACAAACCAGCTTTGATCAGAGCTGCAGCTGCTTCTAGATGTAAATGCAATTGGGCCCTACCAAAATACTAGGTTGTAGCACATGTTAGTTCAAAGGGAGAGTGCAGGGAACACAGCAATATCACTTCTGAGCTGACAGACAGAAAACTCTGCCCTGCACTCTGCTGTGTGTCCTCCCAGGGCATAGAGGGGTGATGGCTCATCTCTGCCTAGCAGCGGCAGACAGGCTCTGACAGGCCCCAGGCAGTGCATGTACAGCCAGATCCACACTCAGGGAGTTTGAGACTGTTTATGAGACTCAGTCAAATCAGAACTCGGGCTTTGTTCTCCCAATAAGGCTATATCCAGATCATACTATATTTTTCTTTTCCTCTGTACCTATGCTCCAGAAGGGGAAGAGCAGACAGTGACATTCTTTGTTGTTTTAGCTTTATAACAGCTATGGGAATTTCTTTAATTGAAAAAAATAAGGTATGATTTTATTTTTAAATGGATTCCTAGAAAGGCAGCTTACAGCCTCCAGATGGCAAGTTTCAGAAGCATCCACCATGTCATGCAAATAGTTCCCTCTCATCTCTGCTTTCTCCTGCCAAAATGCAAATCCCTTAGGAGACAGAAAGGTGCAAGCAGAGCTGCTGTTGGGATGTCAGGAAGGAAAGGGTTAAATGCTGAGGGAAAACATCTCCTGATTTATTGCCTAGTCAGCAGGGCAGAGAAGATCTCACAGATAAACCCAGCCTCGAAGCTTCTTCCCAGCTCAACTGGTTATTGCTCAGAGGCAGCTCTTACTCATCTGAATCTAGGTGGAGCTCCTTCCATCCCTCCCTCCCTCCATCCCTCCCTCCCTCTCTGCTGTGTCTGTCCTGGCTGGAGAGCTTTTCTCCAACCTCTGCACACGCGTTGGTAGGTATAGGCACGGCCTTTCCAGGAGCTCTGCAGAGGCACCCATCACTTTGCACCGCCGCGCCTGTGGCAGAGAGGGCCTTGTCCTGCCAGTCACCTGCCCGGAGCCATGGTGAAGTACGGCCTCGACTACACACGCTGCAGATGGATCCTACCCCTGCTCCTGGGCATAGGAGTCATCTTCGGTATCATCGCACTGGCGGGCAGGGGCTGGCTGGAGTCGCAGACCTTGCCCTATGTGCAGCAAGCGTCGCTGTGGCAGAACTGCAGGAGACCTGACCAGGGTGGGGAATGGAACTGCGAGTCCCTCATGGGCTACGGTAAGCATCTACAGGGGTGGTGGGGAGCAGGCTCTGGTCACATCCTCCAGGTCACCATCCCCCTGGTCTCCTAACTGCACCACCCAATACCTGGCATTTATATATGAAGCCACAGGCAATAGGGACTGTCACTAAGTACACCAAGGTTTTGACTAACCAGGTGAAGAAATAAAATGCCCTCACACCCCTGTACAGAAAAGAACTTAGAGGATTACATAATACATAAAACCCCCCACACCGTATTGTACCGGTAAAGAAAATAATACAGGATTTTCTTCCTCTCTCAGAAGAAGCTGGTAACCTCTTCTCACTAATCACTACTTTTCAAAACTTAACGGCTACCAGTGACCAAACATCCAAACAACAAGCTGTGTGGGTAAGCCTGGTGTTAGTGTGACAAGCAGGTCTCAGTGCCAGAAAAAGGGAGGTAAAAATGTAAGATGGCAGCAAGATACTCCCAGGGAGTGTCAGGCTACAGAATGTTGCCCTGAAACTGCTCCGGTAGGTGGGTCGTGTGAAAGAGTCTTCTTGTGATTATGAAAGAAAGCTTTAAAAGATGAAAGGATTTCTTGTTCGTACTGTTTTGGTGAAGTATGGTATTAAACATGTTGACCCAGGTGCAATCTTCAGCTTGAAAAGATGTAAACCACAAATGTGTGAGAATAGCCCAAGAGAAGGGTCGCTCTGAATGGGCTCTGTTTCTTTTTTATTTTTCCTTTTTTTTTCTTTCTGTATATTTGCTATTGGCCATGGTTTGAAACAAATAATTGTGAATGAAGGGATGTTAGCTTGAGATGGAAAGGAAGTTTAAGAGTTCTTATAATTTATGCTCATTCAAATTACAAGGAAGAACTTTTTCTCTAGGGCTCAGAATCTCAGCTCTTCTTGTTAAAAATAAGAGCAAAAGCACTTGCTGAAGCAATCTCAGGGATCATTCATTACAGAGTTTCAAAATTGTTCCTGAAGATTTATTGTATGTCGTGAAACCCTACCTTCTATGCACAAAATTCAGCTGTAATGAGTTAATTGCAGTAGGCCTCTGTGAGTGTAGGGCTCCAGGCATGACCAGCTCCACAAGCATCACCATCCACTGCTGCTCTCAGAGCTCCAGCATCAGCTCTGCGGCTGGGCGAAAGTCAAGCCAGCAAAGTGGCCTCTGATACATGGCATTTGAGAGAATGAAAAAGAACATGATGCTTAGTAGAGGGCTTCTCAGTCCTGAGTTTCCTCTTAAGTTTCCTGAAAAGCAAGCCCTCCTCTTGAGCTCCAGGTTAGATTCTTCTGGAGAATGCCATGAATGCCAGCTTTAACTGGACAGCAAACACCAAGATGTTTCTCCTTGCTTCTCTTGATAATACAAGAGAAGCTTCTCCTTACTTCTGAGACCTAGATAAGTGTTTGGGATTTCACTTCCTTATCCTGCTTCACTCTGATAGCTTTAAATTCTGCAGCTCTATGAACAGTTTCCCTGGAAACTGGACAGCACCTACAGACAAGCCAGGGAGGCCATCCTCTGTGTGGACTGTCCTGCAATGTCTGGGGTTACCATGAATCACATCCACAATAAGTCCAGCACTTTTAATTCTGTACATATGAAACCATATATATTTACTATAGAATTTGAGAGTAACAGAGGGGACTAAGGCATGCATTGAAAAACCTCAAGACTTCAAATCCAAAATGATAAAATAACCGAAATATAAAATTGTCCTATAAACATTGTGGACTTGATACACACATGTAGAACATTATCCAGCAGGTACATTGAAGAGTCCACTGGTGCTTCTGAAAGCGTTAAAAATGCTGTTTTGTGAGCTGCATGACTGCATTATGCCCTCAATAGGCATGCCTCTATCACTTGAACCCTTCAAGGTGATTAAATACCTAGGAAGCCTAAACAAATCCTCAAAATCCTCCTGGAAAAAATTTCCTGGATATGTCTGGCACAATGGAGTCACCTAGCCAGTGGGAGAATATGTGAAAGGTGTATGTAAACAAGGTATGCAAAAGCCAAGTAAGAGTGGGTTATGCTGCCTGGCTTCTGCCTTTGCCAGATTTTGCCACTAAAATGCAGATATTGCCCTTCATGGGGGTGAGTTATCCTTGACCCAGGGGAGGACTGTAGACCTGACTGTTACAGCTGCAAACTCATGTCACTGTCCTGATCCTTTTTTCAGACTTTGCCCTCAGACTCCTTCTCTCCAGAGCTGGGATGTGCTCAGATCTAATCCTGTTCTCTATTTTTCCTTGTACAGCAATGTGGGGCTGGGATTTTTCTTTTGTGACTCCCACTTTTTCTCATGCAGGGCAGAGGTAGCTGATGCTGGTCTTGGATTCCACCCAAAAGACCAGGCCATGAGAGCATCTCACTTGTGAGCATCCAGGTCTTGTGTTGAGGCTGACTGTACCTGCCTTAGTGATGAAATAGAGGGTTTTAGTAATTTTGGAGTTACATTTATCTACTATGCTCCAGAAAGGTCATGGAAAACAAGCATTCAGCATCATGTTCTGTGGGATGTTTAACTTTGTGCCAAGCTAAACATAATGCTAGTTAAACAAAGTGTAATTACATGCCTTCCTGAGCACAGAGACAAAGATGTGATATAAACGTAAAGGACAGAAATGTTTTACTGCCTTTCTGAGATCAGATCTCTTTTCCCCACTCTGTTCCACAGCTTCAGTCCTGTTTCTTCTGACTTTTACTCTCAACCTGTCTAATTTGCCACTGGTTGGGTAGGTTCTGAAATTTGGCTCTCCTGCAGGGTGGTTTCACTGATAAACATGATATGTATGTGTACCCCAGCAGCTGCCAGCAAATATTGTCAACATGACTTGGACAGTGTAGTTATCTTAATCCACTACAGTCATCTTCGTCCTATCGTAATTAGATATAATTGCAACATCCTTGCAAGCTGTTAATTATAATGTGCAAATTCAAATCAAATTCTGCACGTGCAATGTTTATAATTCCCCTTGAATCTTGGCTGTTTGGCTTAAGATAATTTTAAAGAGTTGGAAGGCAAAAACCCAGCATCATTGAGGTTGATTATATCAGAAGGGAAGAAGGCTGAATATTTGATAGGCTGCATCAGTGGAGTTTGGAGGTTTTGATATTTCTTTTTTTAATTTTTTTTTTTTCTGAGAAGCAGTGGAGTAACTCCACTGGTGTACTTATCTTCTGTGAAAGCATTTGCTCACTGCTGATCTTTTGCAAAGTCTATGAGCTCTGTGGAAAGTGAGAATATGAAGAGTTTATACACTCTGTTATCTTCTCCAAAACTTCAGATTATCTGCTTTATACATGTGACACTCATATAGACTTTATCAAAGACTGTTGCTTTTCAAGTATATTTAGTTCAAAATAAATAGAACTTTCTAGGAAAAAATATCTTACTCAAAATGCATGGAATTTAGGATGAGGGACTGAGAGATCCATTTCTCTTGCTCTTCATTGCTCATGCACTTGAAAAAACAAAGGGCTCAATCTTATGACATGCTTGAACATATACAAAGAGAGATTAAGACTTTTTGGATAGATAATGAGCAATATGGAATGTATCTCTGTGGGACTTGGCTGAGCTTACAAAGAAAATGCACAGGTTAAACCCCATCATGATGCTGTTTTTAAAAGCACTCCTTTGTTTTTCTTGCTCTTTGGCTATATTACCTGTCTTGAACAAGTTGTGTCTTGCAGACCTGAGACACTTCTTCAGTAAGTAATTTATTCCACTGTATGCTTTGAAGATGTTTAAGCATGTGTAGGTAAATTCATAATAAACATAAATAATGTAAGGGGGGAGGGAAAACAGATTTTATTAGTCTGAATGTAATGCACAAACAGTGAAAAACTTGTGACTACACTTGTCCTGTCTTATCTTCCACCCAGCCTTGCAGTTCTTCCATTTGCAGATGCTGCCATCAAAACAACTAAAATTTGAAAGCTCTAAATGTATGTTGAAGAGATCATCTTATTTGCATAGTGCAAACAGAGATCTTGGAAAAAAAAATCAGGAAAAGGCACTCCCATATGGCAGGTGAAATCCACATCTTCAGTTATTTTCATATTGTAGCATTCTTTTATAGCTTTTTCCTGGGATGTATGGAGGGGTTTGTGGCTCTGGAGATTAGCGTAGGAGTGAATGGTTTTTCCCATCTGGAAAGGACACCTTTGTGCAGCTTGTCTTCCAGGCAAATAATGGGCAACTATGTTCTAAGAATCCAGTATTATTTTGGTCTATGGATATGAATGCCATACTACAAGATAAGGCTAGTATAATATGAATATATGAATATAATATGTGAATATAATATGAACAAAAACTATTTCACATATGACAGCAGATAAATATGTCTACAGGATAAGTGAAAGAAGGAAATGTTGCAAAAGTAATATCCTTTTGAGAAAATAAATATTCTGCAACCCCATTGATGAGTAGATTTTTTCCCCCATTTTGCCTGTATCAGGCTTTTGTTTCTGGGGAATCTTTTGCTACAGTGAAGCACCATTTATTATCCTGGAGGAAGAACAAAATGGAATTCACTTACTAAAAACCCAAGTAATGATACAACAGCAAGGTTACATGGTATGGTTGGGATCAGACCAAAGTCTCTCACTTGGTACTACACATACCACTGGCCTTGCACTGCTGGTCACACAGTTCCCCCTCTCAAAAATTACCTTCTCCATCAGACCAGTGACTGATCATACCTGGGGCACAGGACTGATCAGGCGCCAAGTTTTGCCACTGCCACACTACCTATGTAAAACTGTTTTGCCTTCCTCCACATTCCCATCACATCTGGCTGCCAGCACCTAATCTCAGCATGGGGAATCCCTTACTTGCACCAGGATAAAGCAAGCACCCTGTGCAGAGTCACACTGGGATATTTCCCTGTGGAAATGAGAGACAGGATGGGATACAACAGATGGAGGACAAACAAGACGTCCTGGTGGCTCTCTGGCATCTGAGAGCATCTGTACATCAAAATAGAAATGAAGTAAGCAAGTAACTGCTTTTGAAGTAGGGACCAGCTCAAGTCACTGAGCAGATTTATTGCAGATTTTTTCTGATGTCTAGGTTCTGTACTTAACAGCTTTCAGAATTTGGTAAAATCCAAGTGGATTTGCAAAAGTGTCTTTGCATCTGGGAAAGAGGCTGGGGAGGTTTCTGACCAGTTCAAGGAAGCCTGTGGGAGAGCCCAAGATGGAACCCATCTCTGCTCTGTGCACGACCTAGATTAGAGGGCAAACCTCAACTCCTTTGACATGGGATGAACTGAAAATGGCAGACTGCTGCTGTTCCTGCTGTATTGTAGCATAAAATGGTTATATTTATATAAAGTGATTGTCTGTAGTTTTAATGACAGTATGTAAAGAAGCATATAATTTCCTAAGATTTCATTCTCCCTAAAGTGCAATGTTACATGGGACTAACCAGTGAGAAATGAGAAGATTAGTTACTGAATAATGTAGATTACTCAATAATTATTCAAAGCTTCGAATGAGAAAAAATGCAGTCTCAAGCATACAGCTAATGAAAAAAATCACAACAGTGTTTGTAAGGAATGAAGAAGGAAAGAAAAAATTTGATTTTTCCCCAGCTTGTAGAAGACACTCCACTGTTTCTAATATAGTTTCAAGTATAAGAGAAGAGAATCAAGACCAGAGCATTTAATTACCATGGCAATTTTTATTCCTTACCTGCAATTGCTAGTGTGCTTTCCTTTGTAGTTTTAGAGTTTGCACTTCTATCATTTCAGGGGCAGATTCATTTAGATTCTTTTCTAAATAATAATAATGGTCTTGAGCAATTAATTCTCCAGAGAGCAATTGCACATGTAATTCTACTGTTTATTATCCAGTCTTCCCTTAATAATTACGGTTAGATTATGTGGAGGAATAGCACTCTTGTGGAACATTCTCATCTGCCCATCAGGAGATATGAACTGCTGGTGCTGAGGATTTTGAGAAGATCCTCAACACTTTGCATTTTCAGGTCCTGAAGTCCTGGAGAGAGGGTTCCATTCACTTGCAGAGGAGGCATCTCTGCTGACAGCATGCGGAAACTTGTGGCCAAACTCTCAGTCCTCTTCACCTCATCTGTTCCTCTAGTTTATTGAGGTAATCTGACACAGCATGGCTATAATAACATCTCCTTAGTCTGAACAGTGGTAAGTGCTGAGAGATGCATTTCAAATTCCACTGTAAATTTAAAGAGATTACTTAAGTGGGAAGGTGTTCCACAGCAAAAGAAACAAAACCCTCAGAACATTTTTTCACATTTCTGTGTCACTTCTCACTGGCAGATTCTGCTGCTCTTGAGAGACCTCAAACACACTGACACAATGAGCATTGTAATGTCATGTTCTTTCTTTGTGAAGTACCATTACAAAATAACTCATTGCTCAAAAATTCCCAGGAACAAAGCAGCTTGTGGAGTGCTGACACTCGCCTGTGTTCCAGAGGTATCTGGTTTACTTCTACTAGTACTAAATAATACTTCACTTCAGTCCTGCTGAATTACTAATCTGAAACTAAACACACTTAATGTCACCTACTGTGCTGACATATGTATGGTGTGCCAAAATCAGGCCCCCAAAAATAGCAGGTCTCTGTGCAGTTCATTTAACAACCTCATCAGCAGTAAGCAGCAAGATTTTCAGATGTATTGTAAAAGCTGTTTCATTAACAAGAAGAATAAATCAATTCAATATATTTTTATGAGTACCAAGCATTACTTCTTATATGCTGAGTGTTTTATTTTGCAAATAGTAAAATTTTGCTTCTACCAGAAAATCAGATCCAGGTCCACAGCTGCTGTCTGTTAGGGGGAAATTCCCTAGTGTACAAGGTGATTTCCATCAAGGTTTCAGAACAAAGTTTGCTCACAGCATGAAAATCACAGATGAAGAGTGACAATTCTTGGTGCACATGGAAAGAAGATGTAAATTCAGTGTTCATTAAAAATTATCATTTCCAAATGACTCTGGAAATATAAAACTTAAAAAGAATTTTTTTTAAAAGGTTCCACTCTACTGTTCTGGTTAAAAGTCCTAGTTCCTAGCCTGTGTTATCATGGAAATCGATGCTGTTTAATTCACATTAAATATTTCAACCCACTCAGGGGTAATTAAGGAGCAGGTACATCTTGCTATTCTCATTAACTGAGCTTATGTAAATGAACCGATTAATCAATACCTTACCTATTTTATTTACCTGACCCTCCCAAACCCCATGTACACATCCAAGTATAAGCAATCCTGCTTTAATTTAAAATAAATAGGAAGAAAATAGGAGGAAAAAATATAACATTAAAGTGTATGAGGCTGAGCTTTAATCCTGAGATTTTTTCAGTGTGTGCAACTGCTTCTGAAGATAATGTGAGATAGAGGTACTTCCTGACTCTCTCATGAGCAAACCTTTAATTTTGAGGCACTGAGTGTGCATTACATTTAATAGCTAACTTACTCCCTTGGTGCTCTCTTTGATGATGGCTCTACACCCTCTGTCCCTTCTGCCTTCCCAGCACTAAGGAAGCATCAGGGAGCAGCCCTCATTAACACAAGATTTGCAGAAGCCAGCTTCTAAGTCAAGCTTGTACATGCCTGAGTCTATGATGAGATGAATTTGAACCACTCCCTCAAGACGTAACGGCTCCTCCCCTCAAATCCAAGTCAGAATAGCTTCTAAGTTTAATTGCTTGCCTCAGTAAGAAAGGAGGGTTGCAGATTACATAAAGGTTTTGCCTGTGTTTGTGGGTGAAGTCAGTGGTGAGGAATTCACAGGTTTTTCCTCTAAAGAAGTTAAAGCCCAACAAGCCACAATGAGCTATCATTTTAGCATGCAGCTATGGACCAAACACTGCCTTCTGCTAATATACAGCAGAGTTTTACTGATAGAATAACTACTCATAAAGGTTCTTTTCCTTAATGTTGTCATTTAAAATCATGATTATGGGGTAATTGTCCTAAAGTCCTAATCCTTTCTCATTTATATGGGACCTGTTACTAGTCATTGAGAATCTTTGGCAATGACATTATCCTAGTGTGAACCTAAATAGGTCATTCTCTGTTTCCATGGTTGTCTTTTAAATAGTGGCTAGCTAAAAGCTGGTTCTGGCTCACACAAAAATTACTTTTATGAGATAATACTCTGTCATTAAATGAGAAATCTAGACTAACAGCCAATGAATTCTAAAATGTAATGCTAGGGGAAAAAGAACAGAGTTACCAAAGAGGGTGCCATATAGGAAGACTAAAAATTCTGTATTCCACTGCAAAACAAATCAATTCACACACAAAAAAAAGATCCAAAGAGAAAACTCCAGTATTCACCACCCATACAAAAAGATGTACAGAGAATGATGTTCTTTTAAGAATGATCCAGATACAATGAAGACAGAAACTCAGAAAATAGTACATATCCAATCATACCTTTGATATATTTTCCTCTTTTTATTCCGTTCATAAATTATCCATGACTAATACGTGATTTTTTTTCTCATTTGTACAAACTTCCTTTGAAATAATTTTCATTCAATGGCTTTCAGTTTGCACATGCAGTTTATTCATAAGAAGCTGCTTTTGATACTTTCTGATTTATCTTTGCTGTATACAAACACATACGCCCTGGTATTTCAATGCCAGCTCACGTGATAAGCAAACATTTGCAGAGATTATAGTGGGCATCTGTTTCCAGAAAGAGCACAGAAATTCCATGCAGTTGGCATGTTACAGAGTCAGTATTTCCAGAAGACAGAATTTTGCCCTGTGTTGTGTTGCACAGGTAACACAGAAAATCCAGAGTCCTGATGATAGAGGTGTGCATGTACACCAGCAACTTGCAACCCCTCGGCTGGTACAGATGTGGGTTAATGGGTTTGGTGGATCACCTTAAGAGTCATGCTAAGGGAGCATGAGTTCTGCTGCAAACATGTGCACTTTCACATGGAAACTCTTGATGAGAACAAACCAAATGGAAATGGGTAAAACCTGGCCAAAGCAGTTCCTTCTCAAAGTGAAGCATGTGCTCTGCAGCGTTCACCACACCCTGACAAAGAACGCCAGGTTGAGAAACCCAAGTGAGTTCAGCTTTGTTTCCAAAATAATACTCTCTCTTTAATCAGAGAGATGTTAAACAGGTTGAGCTCTGCAAACTCAGCCTAGAAATATTCTCATTACGCACAACACAGAGATGAATTGCTACCAGTGCAGATTTTAGTTCTCCTAAGATTTGCTTTGTAAGGCTGCAGCTAGAACTGCAGGGTTTATGTTTCTTTCCCTAGGTGGTATGAAGGATAACAGAGCAAAAAAATATTATTCTGTTACGTTTTCTTCCACCCCTCCCTGGTTCTTGTGAATTAAGGCTACCCTTACCCTAAGGCTACCCTGCACAATTCACTGCAGTGTGAAAAGAATCAGTCAGCAAGAACCTCTAGATAATTTTTGGTGTCTTTGAGCTGGCCGTAAATATTTGTTTTTCTTTACAATGCCAGTTGTGTATTTAACTTCAAGCCAAGAGGAAAATTTGGAGAAGTATGTTCTTATTGATTATACAAGGAGCAGTACTTCTGAACACTCTGGGGTTACTTTCAGAAAATGTCACCCAAGGAGAGACTCAGCAGTTTATGTGGTGTGGGAGTATACCAGATCAAGAGAAACATGAGAATGTTTTAGTGAATGTTTTCCCATGTTTTGAAACACATGCACCAGGAACATGGGCAATTGCATTTGTCACAGAGGAAGCAGAGGTCGCAGTCACATGCTATTTCAAGACACATCTCTTTTTTTGAAGGCACCATTTGGAGCATGAAAGATGGCAGGCTAAGGAAATACTAGGTTTGGTTGTTCAAAGTTTTGGCTCAACTTACTGCTGAGCAAGAAAGTTTGTTTCTTTTTGTGTGAAACACAGTGTTTACAATTTCATGAACTGTAAAATACATGAGGAAGTAAAATCAGGAAAGCAGAAGACTGGAGATATTCTTAGTCCTGCATGTCCAATGAAGCCTATCAGCTTCCCTATGGCTCCAGCCAGATATAGGATAATCAGAATGTGTTTATATGGTACAATACAAAAGATAGTCATGCTGCCTCCAAACTTAGTTAGCTTTAATAACAGAGTAATAAATCTGTGTTATTGTTGAATTCTGTCTCAGCTAATTATGTAGCTCATAAGATATCATGAGCTCTGTCCTGGCATGGAGGGCTCTTTCTGGTCTCTAAATTAGCTCAGGGGTCTTCTCATGCAGCAGGGAGTCATAGAAGTCAGGCACTTATTTCATTTTCTAGTGGCCACATGTTACTGTATTCACTTCGGATAACCCAGACACTCACAAATCATTGCTGGTTGGCATACAAAACACTGTTATCAGAAGCACTGTCCTCACTCTGCTTGAGACAGGTGTGAAAACATGGGTTCCTCTTGCCTGTTTGGGATAGCAATGTCTTGTTTAAGACCAAGTTGCTCAGAAAACTGCCAGTTAGAAGGAGTTTGGAAGAGTGGCTGGTGTGTAGCTGCCCACAAACCCTTTCATAGAGTTCACTGGTGTTCTTTCAGCTGATGGAGGAACTGAAAAAGGGAGAAATGGGACTGGCACCAAAGCGTTACAGGATGCTGCTGGTATTCAAGGACACTTTTGAATAAACGCGTTTCTTTTCTCACAAGCACATTTTAACTTGTAAACAGCCAAAAGATCACCATTTTTGAGGCTGAGAAAACAGATCTCAAAAACTGCTGAATATTTTTACAAACTCAGTTTGATAGCATATATCTGCTATCACATATAACCTGCTGCTCCCTCTGTTTCAAATTTTGATTTAGTGACAGGTGGATTGGGCCCTTTCAGCTTTTAACTGTCCTCACTTTACAGCCAAGAATACACTGAATTGATGTGGCACCCGTGAAGATTCTTTAGCCTGGAGTTTATATTTTCAAGAGAAAGCTTTGCAGATAGCACAATTTCTTTACATTTTTACTTAAAGACAAAACCCCCCACAACATTGGAAGATATAAAAATATTTGGGGCCAAATTAGCCACTTGCTTGTCAGTGTTTTTTTGACCAGTTTAATTCTTCTAATTCTGAAATTTTTAAGGAATTTTAAGTCTTAGTTCTATTCATAAAAAACTAAGCTACTCCAGTACTCCTGGCTGGCACAAGATAAAATAAGCATCTCAAATATATAAACAGTTGCGCTTACTGCTGCACAAAACCTTTGTTACCTCTTACTCTAGAAAGGTAAGATGTTTACACACTGTGGTCTTAGACTACCGATAGCTGCTGCTTCTTGTAAAGAACAGATGAACTCAGAATGCTTTCCTTCAAAAAACCCTGTTGAAATTCACTCTTCCATATGGCTCTACTGCCTTGGAGCTGTGCATTGTTTTTCTTCCAACGCTGAGGGATTTTTTTCTCTTTTGTAGAACTGAGAGCCACAAAATTGGCTGTTAGGTGATTGAGCAATGGCTCCAAATGGTGTAAGCATCTTGCAACAAGCATGTCTCTGCTTGCCACATTGCCAGTGCCCAGCGGGCTGGGCATGTGCCTGGTCTGCTTCCATACAGTCACAGCCTTTGGAACATTACTTTAGGAAAAACACCTGGGTGAGCTCGGTGGAGGAGGGAGGTGCTGGCATGGGTGAGGTGCCACTGCACATGTCTGCAGCCACCAGGTACAGCTCCCTGAGCCTCCAGCCCAGGTGCTGCTCCCACCCCAGGGCTTGGTGCTCTACCATCAGCTGCTCTTGGGGAGCAAGGCTGAGCTTTGGCAGCAGGGGAGATGGAAGCCCCAGGACTCCTGGAGTCTCAGAACTTGCTGTGCAGGCAGCTGTGCTCTGAGTCTGCTCCTTTGCCTGGGAGTTTTGTATCTGACCACAAGCAGTTGTACACCTAAGGAAAAACATCACCTCTAGACATTCCTGTCATTTCACCCTTTTGCCAGAAGTATCCAGAACTCTTGTATCCAAGAGCAGTGAGGTCACCATTGGTGGGAAACTTCTCTCATGGCCAGGTGCCCCCTTTTTAAAGGGGTAACAGAGAGATTTGGAACAGGAACATCTTCAATGAAGTATATTGAGCAGTACAAGAAATTCCTCTTCTTGACTGTTTGTTCTGATACTCTTCCTGAGGTGCTGTTCTCCCTCCTGTGCCTCCACACTGCACACTCTACCTCTGAGCCCCCTGTAAACTCCTAGAGAGAAGAGTTTGAGCTAAAACACTGGGCTAGAAAATGAAATGTAAGAACATCTTTGCTGTCCCTTTCAGTTTCAAGCAGTTGCCTGTTTACTGGGAAAACAATCCAGTTGAAAATCCCCATAAGCTGACAAACTTTGTGGAATAAGAAAGGGAATGGACATGGCATAAAACTGAATCTATAATGTGATAGCTAGAATGGAGCAGGGATCATCAAGCAGGGAGAATGTTGAAAAGCAAACAAAAAGGAAATTAGTTTTGGTAGACTGAGGGATAGAAAAGAATAGCTGGAAAATCTTGATCCTTTTTTTCTTGACTAATAATAGTGATGGTGTGGGCCTTTGGGAAAGACAGACTGAACACCAAGTCTGTCACTCACTGGGCACAGGACAGTTGATTTCATGCTTACCTGTCTCTGGTCAAGGGAAAGGCAGGACACTTTGCATTTTATTACTTCCATGCTTAAAGCAAACAAATTGATAGATTACTCACTCAGTTTCAGAGAGAACTTTTACTGAACAGCATGCACTGCACTTAACTTGAGTTGTAATTATCGTCAGAGTTGTTTGGGCTGTGATAATTTTTTGGCATTGCTGTTGCATATATTTGGGTTAAAGCCAACACTTGACAAAGGCATAGTGGCTTAGATGAGGGGATGAAGTCTGTAGATGCTTAGCAGGCTTTAACTGCTCACTCAGTTTAATATACAATTTAAAATGTGTCAAAGTGAGTGGCTTTTTTTACATCCAGAAGGAGAGACACTTTGATCTCTTTGAGCAGTAGTTGGTCCTCAAGTCTTGAAATATTAAATAAATATTATTTTTCCAGTTTTTATGCCAATACAATATGCTTTGCTTTAGCATGTTATAACATAAAATTTTATAATTTGAAAATGAAAGAATTAATATCCAGAACAGGCTTTTTGAATTGAAGTGGTTCTAAATTTGAACCAAAATGAGAGATTCAATTTCCCTACAAAGCAGATTCCACATCCATAACTCCATTTAGGACAAAGATCTAAACTGAGGCTGAAAGACAGAAATCACTGAATTTTGACATTTATGGGCTATTTGCATACCTACAAGTTTGCCAGATTAGTGGTGTTTTTATAAACACTTTATTTCAAAGGAAGATTTTTATTAATTCCAGGGACAGCTTAATTCTCCTTGTCTGTGCAAAAGGAAGCTGGTTTAATGGCATCGGCTGAGGTAATATTTGCTAATGAAGGACAGTGTCCGTTGTTACATTTTTAAAGCCACTTCTATCGTAATTCTTAAATGTTAAAACTAAACAGTAAGCTTGCACCCAAGCCCCAGTTTCATTCTGCATGAGAAGACAGAGCTGGGATTTTTATGCATTCTGCACTCAGCACATGAGTTCTTGTGGAACTGAAATGTTCTCCTGTAAGAGGAGAGAAAGCTCCCATGCTTTCTTTCTTGGGAGATGATCCTCTTCTCACAGGTTTTAAAATTAACCTCTAATTACTAACCAGACAAAACCAGCCTTTGTTTTTGTTTTTGTTCCTTTCTAATGTATCTTCCTTTTGATTTCAGCCTGGGGAAGAGCTGCTGCTGCCACATACCTGGTTGGCTTTCTACTTCTAGTCATCTGTTTTGCACTGGCCATCATAGCATTTGCCATTGACACACTGCGGTTCAACTTCATTCGTGGGATCGGAGGCTTGCTTTTCGTGGCTGGTAAGGCAGCATGTGGAGCCCAGTTTAGATTGTGCAGATATACCCACACCAGAATGGATATTTTCCTCAGCTGATTCTATACCCAAGTCTCTGCCTGTGTGCAATTGAGCTCTCTATGAAAAATCACAGTCCATCATGGCACTGGATGATCCTCCAAAACATGGATGGGTTTAGCTACAGGGATTTTGGAGGAAGGCAGTGGTGCTGGGTGTTAAACATTTTTTTTTTGTTTGTTTTCTCCTGTTTCTTCAGCTGTGTTCTCCGTCATGGGCCTGGTCATTTATCCAGTAAAGTTCTCATCTGAAATCGAAATGACAGGAATCAATATGTTCAGCTGGGCCTATGGCTTTGGCTGGACCACTGCCATTATGGAAATATGCTTAGGATTCTTCTTCTGCTGCCTGCCTAACTATGAAGATCAGATCTTGGGTAATGTTAAGCCCACGTATTTTTACTCTTCCCCATAAACACCAGGAAAAATGTGTTCATATTCCAGAGATACCTGACAGACTAGCTATGTTTTTCAGAATATTGTCATCAGATGTTAGTAGAAAAGGCTGGAAACTTTTCTAATGTGTGTAGAAATATGACACTGCCATCTGCAATAAAGTTATTTACTCTATTTTGGACCTTCATATCTAATGTGAGTTGGTCAGATGAAGCGCAAACGTTAAAACCCCTTGGTTTCCCTCATTTATTCCCATGAGTGGAGTTTATGTGGATTCCCTTGCATTTTAAATATATTCACAATTGTAATTAAATTCAGAAAAACGTATTAAACTGGCAATAAACAAAACAACGTGTATCATCTTCCTGAAGGAAAACAACTCAAAAAATTCCCATTTTGTATGTATCATCTTTAACCTGAAGATTTTGCACAATTTTCAAAAGTCAAATACATTTACCTGCTGACTGCCAAAGTAGTAAATTAGTCAGACAACACTTCATAACTTTGCTTCTATTTTTCACTCATTCACTTAAGCTGTAAGGACACAGTAAAGAAAGGATTAAAGTTCCCTACCAGAGCCAGCATTTTGACTTTTCCTCATTCATGTGGAATGTATTTATTTCTGAATATTTGCAAGAGTAGGCAAGGAACACCAGTAAAGCCTTAAGAATCCTGATATGCCATTGCTGATGCCAGTACAGAGTGGGCAGAGGTAGAAGGGATTTAAAGCCACCCCTGAAGCGTGAAGACCTGGTTTGAGAAAGCTCCTGGTGTCACTTTCTTCTTGGGTGTCTTGGCACTTTTTTTCTGCTGTATCAGGAAAAAAACCTATGGTTTTAAAATGCTCTGTTATACTGGTGCAGCTTTTTTATCCAGTGTAGAGAAGTCAGATGTGATTTCCCTGCACCTGAGCTGGAGCAGTGTGAGTGTGAGTATTATACAGGTGTTAAAAGGCCCCTTTTTTGCTCACGTGCTGTTCTTAAGCATTTTAAAAGTGGAAAGTGTATACTGTCATATATAACTGTAAAGTACATAAACACCCCTTCCCATCTCATACTAAAACTCTCATAGAGAAAATCACATCATAAAACATCTTCCAGCATCCTACACTCCACTGTGCCTCAAGCCTCAATATACTGCAAGCAATGAAGTATACTCAAGACTCTGCTGGTTTCTGCCTTGTTAAAACTAACTTTATAACATTCCATTTATTCTCTTAAGTGAAAAAAAAAAAATAAAAGGGATAATATGTAATGTGGAAAAGGAGTCCACAGGAACAAAAGGAATCTAAACCCTTAACTACTGAGGTTTATTAGCTTTTTTTTATCTGCAGTTTTGTAACTATGCATACTATGAAAAGCCCTGCCAAGTGTTCTTTGTTTCAACGAATTAGAAGTGGAAAATTTTCTAGTTAAAACTTCTTGGTAGCTAAAATTTTAAAAGGCACAGGGCTTCACCTATGTTGTTTGGAGTTGGTTGGTTGGTTGGTTGATTGGTTGGTTGGTTGGTGTTTTTTTAAGCAGTTAACTTCATTCAGTTTTGTGGTGCATCTTGTAACTTTGATCAATGAGTGAGAGATGGGAAGAGTATAAGCAATGGGGAGAGCATATGCAACAAAAAATAATTAGACAAGAACATGTAAATACTTTTAAAAAATATTTCCTAGCTGGAAGAAAATCAAAGTGAAATACAGTTGAGAACAGTTTGTATAAAATGACTTGCAATTCTTCATGTAATACTATCCATTCAGGAGAAAAAATTTATCATAAATATTTTCATTATGTTTATTAAACCTAATAAAAGATGGTATCTATGTATTGTTTCAAAAATTAGTCTTAACTTTTGTTATCTATTAAGAGTGGGGAATTGTGGAAACCCCCAAAGCCTCCTCTTCTCAGGCACCACCTTGGAGTACCTGAGTATGATGGCTGAAATTTGACACCCAGCATCACAACTACAGCTTGTGTTATTCTTCAGTTCTGTGCTGGCTGTCTCCCAAGGCCTTGTTCACGAGCTCATGAGAGTGGTAGACACTTATAGACTGCTCTATTTGTTTATGGGTCTATGGTGTTGAGTGCCTACACACGTGATTCTGTGCCATGATGTGCTACAGCTCATTTCGGCACAGACGGTAACACACTCGCATTCACCAAGTAGGAAACCAGCATGGTCCTGCTCAGTGCCTCTGCTCCAACAGATGTGGCAATCCCCTGAGGAAGCTAAAGAGAACTTAAGCAACCACAGTTTGTATTTACAGTTTCTTTTGCATGAGCTGGACACTGACAAAACACCTGGAGGTGGGGAAAGGTGCATGAAACAAGATTTAGGAGTGTGACTTCAACCTCGATGAGACAGCAGAGCATAATTAAAAAGCAAAGAAAATTGCCAGTGATCATCCCCCTTCCTCTCTCCTCTCCCTTGCTGATCTTGGCAGTTTCATCACCTCCTCTCTTCCCTTTTTCTGCTCCTCCTCCTTCTCCCTAAAGGTGTCTGAGCAGTGACAGGGCTGGTGACTCTGAAGGACACAACCCCAGTCCCCATTTCCCACTGCCATGTTTCATTCTTGGGAGAGAGGAGGAATGAAGCAACTTGCTGACCCCAGCACAGCATCAGGGACTGTAGTCTGGCTCCCTGCCCCAGGCCCTCACTGGAAAGGCTTTCCTTTAAAGAACAAGGTGGGTGGGAATCCAACAAGCAGAAGTATCACAGTTATTAGTACTCAAGTGAAATCCTGCCCTTAGGGTAGTTTGCTTCCAGTCATGTCAGGCCAGCTCAACACAGGTTCTTAGAAAAGCACATCCTAAATCCTGCAGCAGAAAAACAGTGAGAAGAAGGATAAAACTTTTTCACAGTGTTGTTTCCTGTGACTTCTGCAATAGGGGTGTATGGCAAAAACAACATGCTAAATAGAATCAGTTCTGACAGAAAAAGAAGCTGAATCCAGGAGCCAAGGATGTGTCTCAATTTATTAGATTATTAACTAATTACCAACTGCTAGATTTTGAACTAAATTGTTTAATTGGTCTACAATTTAAGGTCAAACACAGTGTTAACTAAGCAAATTGTTAGATTTATTTGAGCTAAGTCACAATCAGAAAGCTTGGATTTTCAAGCAAAGGAGAGAAAAGCAAAGCAGAGGGAAAGAAGACATCTTAATTCTTCAGCACTGTTAGCCAGGGTTCTTGATCCATCCATAAGAGAAAAGAACACTGAAACACTAAGAGCAGCACAATAAAGGACTTAAAGTTTCATTGTGCCCAACGGCAATGCTAAAGAAAGAGTAGGGAAGAACAGATGTCTGAAGCTTTTGGGAACATTAGGTCTGCTACAACAACAGAGATAAAGACAACTGCCAAAGGCATTGCTACTATTCCTGTCAAATTAAGAATTAGGGAAACATCCTCCAACAAACGTGTTTTATCTAATTCAGCTTCACTACTGAAAGGCAAGGAAGAAATTGTGTTGAAAACAAGTGGAATGTCAAGCAACTCTACAGGTACAAATTGAAACAAAGAAATAATGAGAACTTCCTGCTGGTAAGTTAATATGTTCAATTTAATTTCTGGTGTTTCTGCCAGAGCTTGAACATCTTGGTCTTTTCAATTTTTTCTGCAAGTATGTCCATATTTCACTTTACATTTCTCAGGCACCTGCCACTTGGTCTTAAAATACATCCTGTTTAATCAATAATTCAAATGCAATCTAGTTTGCAGTTGTATTTGTTGTGCATATTTTGTTGCATGAACTACTGACAAGACTGAAGTTTTAACCCCATTGACATCACTTGCAAAACATTCATTTGTTTTTTCAAGTGTGACATTTCATTACTGAAGTGCAAACCCTTTATTTTATGTGTTCAGAATCAATAATATCTCTAATGCATGCTCAATTCAGCAGCTCTGTTTACTTCTGGAATGGGACACCGGCATATACAAGGTAAGAAAGAAGAGTTACAGTGTAATATAATTTCCAAAATTCATAAAAGGACAATTCAGTGTGTGTAAGATTAGCAGAATTTGGGTCATAAATAAATCACA
Source organism: Certhia americana (assembly GCA_018697195.1). Lineage (NCBI taxonomy): Eukaryota > Metazoa > Chordata > Aves > Passeriformes > Certhiidae > Certhia > Certhia americana. The sequence continues at coordinate 62,262,342 of CM031859.1, forward strand.
TTTTGTTTGATGCACAACATGGTCATATGAAAAAGAATAATCTTTCCTTTTGACACATCTCACTTGTATGACAATTATTGCTTCTTATAATTCAATCTCTTGGAACAATTCCTCACACATTTGAAACCCAGTGGATTTCTCTGTGTTCTGAAGATAAACAGATTTAAGAAAAGAATGAAACAATCAAGCTTGTGATAAGGGGAAAAGGGATAGGTCCATTTGCACACTCTGTCAGAAAGTGGGATTCAAATCATCTTGTTAGAAGGATAAGGATCTGAACAAAGAGTTCCCTCTGAACTGTATTGGAAATTCCAACATGACATTTAAAGGACTGATAATAACGGGGACACAAAGATGAAATCAGTCAGGTCTTCCTTTATCATTTTCCACACTGTCAAAGTACTGCTTTTGCCAGAAATTTTGTTTTCAAGAAAAAATTGTTGCTTTGGTGCAGCTCCATAGGAATGTCTGGGCCTCAATTTCATCTGCAAAATTCTTCAGTGCTAAGTGCCAAAATGCAAACAAGCACCTGAATAACCTTAAGGCTGCAGGTGATTCTGATAGGGCTATCAGAGATGTTTTCATAGATGGTTCCTTAAATAACTTGATATATCAGGGCTCATATGTCCATCTGCACACAGTGCTTAGTTCCACAGATCTCCAGCACATGAAGCAGTGCACTAAATTTTTTTCAATTTTGCTTTTCATTTTTCATGATCAAAGTTAAAATGTGGAGGTATCATAGGATTTTGCATGTGACTGCTGGGAGGAAAATTTACAGGAACAACTTTCAAAATTTCAAACGTGCAAAGTTTTTCTGTTTAAGATGAATGAGGTGAGATTAGATCAAACTGTCCTCTCTTGGGTAGCTTTTATGATACATCCTTTTACTTGTGCCCTAGTTTGCCCAAGCCATCTGTTTTTTTGTTGAAACAGTTTTGCGAATACCTACTCCAGTATCATAATGAAAGGAAATTATATTAGGTATCCATGGAGAATCCATCATAAAGCACTTTAAATTGCCCTTGATTGTTCAAATGCAGATGAAACAGAGAGGCAGATGTTGTCTGTAGGACTTTTTCACAGATAGTGTAAACCCAGAAGATTTAATTATTGGCTGTAGACATGGCTTACATGCCTAACTCCCCATTTCTTAGAAAGGAATTGGTGCCCTAGAACCTTGCCCTCCGGAAAACATCAAGCAAGTAAAATTCAAACATGAAAAATGAAGGAAAAATATTACATGAAGTATTTACATGAACACATCCATAGTATCACAATTTAGTCCATGGGTGACCTCAATGTGAATGAGGATGGACCAAAGTTGTGTAAATCACAGTTGGGACTGCACTGTTATTTCCAGTTTTTCATTCTTTTATTTTCTCATATGGAATTCTTCTCACCTCACTTTTGTAAAGCCTAAATGCTTTTTTCATAAGCTGTCCTTATTTTACCACACCCTGTCTTGACAAGCACACATGTGCTTGCTAAGCTCATATCTGAAGCTTATACAAAATATTAATGCAACTAGGCATTTATCCCTTAACTCTCCTTTTCTTCTTCTTATATAAAAAGGTTTGAAGTAATAAAATCCTGCTGACATTAGAAAAAGTAGAAGAATGGAGATTTTCTCTGGTTGTTTTAGAATTAACCCTCAAAAGAAGAGAGAAGCAAGGTTCAAGAGAAAAACCCAGTCCAGTACAAAAACAGCATCCCAAAATCTACTTGCAGTCCTTGGCGGCAAAATGGCTTGGAGTGATTAGCAGCCAAATTACCTTTGCATCCCCCTCCTTCATGTGAGTGTATACTCTGTGTTGCCTTGCAGTTTTTCAGTAGCATCAACAAATCTTCTGGGCACTAGTTTGTGAATGCACCAGGATGCAGAAGGAGGAGCTGCCCATCACCTCTGCCTCCTACAGTGCACAGGGAAGGGTCTTTTAAGGCAGAAGCCCAAAGGACTCATTTGGCCCTTGTGTGATATGGCCAGTGTCTTCATGGCAGGATGCCCACCTGAGTGAAAAGTTTCCTTCTGTTTAATCTGAGACGGTTTTGTATGGGGGCAGAGGAAGGCTAGAGATTTGGAGACTCACTGTTGTTAGCCCAAGAATTTCATAAATCAAGGATTCACCATGTCAAGAATTACAACCTTCCTTAAAATACTCCCATGGATAATACACAGAAAAAGGGAGGGAACAGACACACCTAATTATGTTCATAATTGTTAGGCCTGATGCTTTGACACCAAGAAAAACTCTTTGGGTTAGTAATAGGAGGATGAGTACAAAGAGGTGAAACTTTACACTTTGCACTGAATCATAGCACAGGTGAGGATCTCCTGCGTCACAAAGTGCTGTCTTTGGCAATCAGAGAAAATTGTTTGTCATCTTGTTCATTATCTTATCCCAGCTCTGCTTTGCCATCCATCTGCCACAGGAGGCTGATCTGAAAAACAGTCTGAGGGTCAGCCTCTAATTTCCATCCAACTTGTATCACTAGCCAGAGCACCTAAACTTCTGGCAATATCCAGGAGCAGCATTGTCACTCAGAGGTGACAATGTTGAGTTTCCTCCAGCACAACTTCCTGTTTCAACTGCAAAAACTTGCATTTTGTCTGCTCCATACCTTTCAAACCATGTTTCCCCAAGCAGCAGTCTGCCTTCCAAATCTGTGCTCCTGTCTCAGCTGCTGCCTAATTTCCCGTGACTGCCAAAAGGGGTAATTACTGTCATCCCCAGTAGTGTCTTGGGCATCCTTTAAGTCTCTCCTTTCTCTTGCCAGGCCCAGAGCACAATAATTCTCAGCTGGCCATGTGAGCAGGCTGGAGGGGAGTCTTGCTCATCTCTGTGGCAGTGCATGCTTAAAGAGCATCAAGGCCAGCATGAGGGAGCATTGTAAAAAAAAAAAAAAAAAAAAAAGGAGAAGGAGGTTAAAACAAACTTCTTTGGTTCTCTATCTGCACAGTAAAAATAAATAAGGATACAGGAACTGTTTGCTAAACCTCTTTCTTTTTCCAGTGGTGGACTTGAAATAACATGTTCTGCCTTCACCTCCCAATCTCCTGAGGCCACTTGGGAACTGTGGTGCTTGCAGGAATGAGTCCTTTAAAGGTTCAAAGAAAGTGGAAAGAATTCTTCTTCACATACATTTCCACCTCCTCCTGGTGAAGCATCTCAAAGCTTGCTCTGGAATCAACTACAGGAGTGTAATTAACACAAAGAATCAAACCAGAATAGTTCTGAGGAAGAAATGTGGCTCCAGGCATTGTAGTGGACTATCACCTCTTATATCTAATATTAGTTTACATAGAATATTACACAGATCATATACAGTGTATGTTTGGGGAAAAGATGGTTTGTTCTAATGTAATAAACATTGTTACAGCTGATGTACCAGTTTGGATTAATTTTTGGAAATTTGGCTTGATATTCATCAACCTTGTGTCATCAAAACAGCTTCAGTCTGAGCTGTGTTTGTTTGTAACTTACTGCATAAAAATCTTCAGAAGTCTGATATTAATTTTCCTAAATGATTGATTCTTTAGGCAATTTTTTTTTCATTTAGCTTACTTTCATGAACATCATCCCAAAACAAAATAACTATTTCAGCTTCCTTCTCCTGATTTTTTTTCCAAATTTTAGAATAATAAAATTTTGAAATTAAAAATTCAAACTTTCTTCTGAAGCATGTAAGCATGACATTTTAGATATTTAATTTTTTTTTCTAGTGCATGAAAATAGTCACAAATGATAAATTTGAGAGTTTAAAGAGATCTGAGAAGCTGAGATCTGATTTGCTTTGTAGTGAGTAATCTATTTGCCCCAGAACTGGCCTGGTTCTATTGTAAATACAGTAGCTTCTTTGCTATTAAAAACAGTTGTACAGCTAATGTAAAGCTAATATAATCCAAAGACATTCTTTCAAGTCACCAACCAAACAGAGAGGCCAGCTTTGAAGGTTATCAGATGAGAGATCACAGATGCCAAGTTACAGATGACTGGGCTTGTATGAGGGCTCCTCCACATTTACTCTCCTAGTTTTGAGAGTCCCTGCCAAGTCAAACACAAACACAAAGACTTTTTGACAGCCTGTGAAAAACATTTTGAAGGCAGAGAAATGCCAAATAACACAGTGCCTCTGCCTTATGCTCCTGCCACTAAAAATGTGACCTATGCTTTGCTACAGCTCTACAGGTGTTTCAATTTTCTAACGTAAGGGCGCTTCATTTTATCTGTATTAATATAATGAAAATGTAGGCTGGCCTAGCAATAAAAAAAAGAATGAACTAATGTGCAGGGGATGCTCAAAAAGGGAGTGCTTATGTTGTCAGTCTCACAGAGCTTTATCATTGTGCTTCCTTCTTACCCCATAGCTATGGTAAGTAGGACTATTATCCACTCTTACAAGCAAAAAATATATGAATTAATATCCCCCAAAGGGCAATTCCCATCAGATTTTGGGACTGACAAAATACTATATAGATGCAAATAGTAGGCATCTAGAATAGCTACTCACATGAAATTAAGCTCAGCATGAAGCAGTTAGTCTGGGCAACAGAAAGCCTCTCTTCAAGCTTGGGGGCAGCCAGTGTATTTCTACCATCACAAGAGATTAAGAAATACACTGTGCTGTCCTAAGGAGCTGAATCGGCAGAAAACCCTGGGCTGAGACGCTGGTGATGAGACATTCAGTATCAGTTCTTGGGTAGAAAATGCCCCTCGGGCTAGGGCTGGGCTGCTCCAAACCTCCTTGGCAAGGAGACAGGAGGCACAGTCATCCAGCACTTGGTGCTAGGGAGCAGCTCCTCCGCAATCGCTTGAGGGCAGTGAGACAGCTGGCAGAGAAGCCATCACGGCACCGAAATTAAATTTACAGGCTGCTTTCCCATGGCTGTGCTGGGACATAGCAGGGTGCTTTATAATTATGTTTCAGGAGCCTCCGCCCTCTTGCCCTAATTTCCAATTAAAGTTGTACCCTTCCCAGGAGAGATTGCAAACATCCTACGAACAGGGGGAGGAGGCCAGTAAGGACCATTCTGTGTAGATCAGTAGTAGACAGCAACCTGGAGCAACTCAGCCCTGTCACCTAATAAATTTTCTCTTCTAGGCTTATTGATGGTGCATTTAAAGCCAAAAGGAAAAATGGGCAACGAGTGGAATGGAAATGTGGTGGGAATAAAAGGAGAGGGGAAATAGACAGGGCAGCAAAACAGTAGAAAAACTGCAGTGCTTCAGTCTGGATGCTACTCCTATTGTCAGCCAACTGTTACACTCTAGAGTGAAGTGCTAGGCTGGATGTATCAGCAAGAGATATTCTTTCACTAGTTTGTTTTCCTAAGGATACCTAGATGTTAGAGAGTGTCTTCTCCATAGAACTCCCGTCTTTAACCTAGGTGACTCAGATACTGCACCTAGAAACCAATGTTGTTCAGTAATCTTGATCTTTTGAAAGGTAGAACACCAAAACTGTACAACCAATAGAATTTTAAAATACTTTTTCACTTAAGTTTTGTGAACAGTCTCCTAGTTTTTATAAACCACTGCAGGTTTATATATATAAATGTTTTTCAAGTATTGGCAACTTCAGATTCCAATTCAGAATGTGTAAGGCCTACATTTTCATCTCCAAAAGCTTGTAAATAGAAATTCCCTGGTGGCTTTAAATGACCAGTAGTCTGCTCTGACTGCCAAATGGCGCAGAGGAAGCTTGTGGTTAGACTTGTGATGGAGGCTGGCAGCACCTGCTTTAAGGAGGAAGAAAGGTGCATTGTAGCTGCTAGGAACCCTCTGTTTTATCACATCTGAATAGGTCTTCCTCCCCTCATGGGTTATGTTACTTGGTCAGTAGGCTGCAGCTGTGAAGGAAACATCTCTTACCCAACACACAGATCTTCCTCTGACATTCTTTCCTCCTTCTCCTTCTCTGCCCCCTGCTCCTCCTCCTCATTTGCATCCTCATTTGCTCACAACTCTGCAGCATCCATTCTTTTTATGTGGGTTTAAATTAAGGAAAGACCATAATCTCATGAGTGACATTTAAAGCAACAACTTTGCCCATTGTAGTAGTAGTAGTAATAGTAGTAATAATAATAATAATAGTAATAGTAATAGTAGTAGTAATAATAATAATAAAGGGGTTGTCTCTTCTTCTGGTATAAAGAAGTGTCCTTTTAAATAATAATAATAATAATAATAATAATAATAATAATAATAATAATAATTTAATATATCCTATAGAATTTTAAAAGGGTGTTTGTCTCTTCCTCTCTGTAATAAAGAGTTTCCTTTTAACTTCAATAGTCCTTGTTCCATCAACTGTGACTAGCAGAATGTGTTACTATCAACATATATAATTTATATAATTAGAGATTTATGGGCTTGTATTGAACCCTTTACCAGCCTGCTTCCGCTTTTGACATTGCAGTTTTCTTGTTTGTTTTTGCAGTTGATAAAAGCCTGCATAGCAACTAAAACTGAAAATGAAATAAAAGATCATATAGTAACCTTTCCCACTGGGAAAAGCATATCTGGACAAAATAAGAATGTAACACTCCATTTGCAGACTTAGGCACTTCATTATAATATTCCTTTTATTTGTGTAGAACAGCAAAAGCAACACTTAATGAGATTAAATATTTAATCTTATCAAAACAAAAGGATTTATGAAAAACGCTTCAGTAAATTCTTAGTTGATGTTTCTAAATAACTTTTCCTATAGATTTTTTTTTTATTTATCTCACAACAGATGGAAATATAAAACATTAAGACACAAATAGTAGAAAAGAAATTTCTTCATTGACCACTGTCAATCAATGAAATTTTTAGGGATCAGTTTTATGGAAGTTTTAATTCTGGTGAATAACCATGACTTAGTTTTCATTAAGGAACTTCTGTACAGGAAAAAGAAAAGTGAGTAAATGTGGAAAAGAAAAATATTCTTTTTTACATGTAACAAAATTACAAGGTGGAAGAAATGTCCATCCTGGAGGGACAGTGAATATCCTGTCCACTTGAAGAGTGAGGACCAAACCTCTTTGTGTAGGTCAGGTGCCATCTTAAATCAAAGCCATGCTCAGCACCATCTGCACTGCTTGCACCTGCCACATCATGTAATCCTTACATCTGTATGGGGAAAAGTCTTGTGACAAGGCTGTAGGGGACACACAGCTGGATCCAGGGACAAAGCTGAATCTGGATCTGAATCTGCCTCTTTCTTTGGAGTGGGAAGTGTTGCAACGTGACCAGTTTGTGACCAACGCAGCTGCTATTGCTGAAGATAATATGTTGTGAAGTATTGGCTTCTTCAGTCCAGGGTGGCATCCAAGATGCTTCCTTTGCTCCTTGTGTAGTACAAGATGGATTACAAGCAAAGGGAAGACTTAATTGTACAATTAGCAAATTATATATGTTGAAATGTTACTAATTTAGTAACAGCTTTTATAGCAGCACAAACAAGGAGCCATTTCTCACATAAAAGACAAAGCTTTTGCTCATAGGTCTTCAGGAGTTATTAATGTTAAAGCTTTTTCAAGCTACCCTGGACTAAAAAGTGGTCTGAGTAATTATCAACTGCTCTAACTGGAAATCTTTCAGACATCAATCAAGAAAGATGTGGGAGCAAAGGACAAATGCACATGCTCCAGACAAGAGTCATTCCAGTTTCAATTAGTTAATATTAACCCACATTTTTGTCTGCTCTTGTCTCATTACATTTGAAGTCCTCTGAGAGCAGAAACTCAGGACAACTTGTCCTTCCAAAAAATGACTTTTCTTAGGTATCCTAGCAAAGAAACCCCTGAAACCACACAGAGATTATAAAAAGGATCAAGACTTACTTTTTTTTAAACTTTTATTTTCCCCTAGAAAATGCAGAGTGACTGTGACTGGTCAGGTCAGTAAGTGAACTATAGAAGAAGTGAGTGATGCTGATGAGGAGGCCATCCTGAGAGTCTTTTGTAAGAAAAATGTGACAGTGAGGGAGCAGCTCAAGAAGAGTTTGAAATGGCAGCTAATCCTGATGTGAAATGCCAAAATTCCAAGTACTGCAAGGGTTTGCTCTTAGTGCTATTTTTCAGTTGCATCTTGTTACTGCTGCAGCTTATGATTCATGTGGGTGTACTGTGGGGAAAGATTTTACAGAGCTGAATGTGTAACCTGGGCTTTCAGTGTTACAGTTTGCTTCACAAAAGTCATCATCTTTCAGCAGTTTGTTGTGGTGAGGGTTTAGGGGGAAAGGGAACCTACAGGTGTTTGGCCTTAGCCATTATTTTATTGACCAGGAACCTCAATTTTGCCTACACAGGGATATGAGGGATGAAGAGAAAAGCATGTCCAATAACCCAGTGAGCACAGGAACAGTACTGGAATCTTCCACTGCCACTTTCCTCCTCCAAACATGTGTTTCTATGTAAAATAGGGATAGCCACCTTCTGCAGAGTTGTTAAAAGGATGCATATTTAAAGGTATACTGAATCTGTGGATGTTTTTGAATTTAACTGATTTCTAAAGGTGGCAAACAATCTAAGCCTATTGTTCAGGATGCCAACGCAGCCACTCCTCAAATGCAACACCCAAGGCAACAAAACCAACACCCTGATCTGAAAAGAAAGGAAGAAGCTGCTTTCCTTCCTCTTAGTCCTCTCTGTCCTGGCATCCCAATTTGCTTACGTCAGACACAAATTGAAGCAGGTGAAGCAACACTGCCTTTTATGTCCTTTCCCATGTTTTAGACAGAGCAATTGTGACAGCTGAAAATAACTTCATTAGAAGCATATTCAAAATAGCAAGAATATTTTCAATATTTCAAATTTTCTAGATGATTCTGAGCAGCCTGAAACTGTTTGGGAGTTGCATATGTTCTAGCAGAAACCAGCATCACTTCTTCTTGCAGACCTGGTTAAAAGTTCAAGCTCTTTATTGCTAGAGAGGTCGAAGCCTACCCCTCTGTAATCAGCAGCAGTGGTGCAGTACCCCAAGGACACCAGAATAACAATCCTTGTGGCATTAGCAGCGCTAGTGTTGTCATTCCCCTCCCATTTTATGGCACAGCAGTGATTACCCCGGCTGTCTTGGAAGTTGTGGTTTGGCAGATGTTGGTTTGTTCTGGTAACTGAGCAACACATTGCTGCTGCATGGGGGGATGATGAATCATGAGGGTGTTGTTCAGGCTTAGCAGAGTTTGGCTTGGGGAGAGCACTAAACAAGGAAGGCTAACAAATCTTGTACAAATCCAAGAAAACACTAGTGTTGTCATTGTCCAGGTCAGGGACTGAATAAACTACAGTCTATTGACAGGAATAATCCCCTGGCTTCACAGCCAGAGGTGCCAGGTAGTCAGGTAGTGACCAGAAAACAAATTATATTGTGTGTGTGTGGAGATGAACATAGAGAGACTAACAGGATCCAGCCAATAGTTTTTGGCAGAACAGAGTCTTTAATGGATTTTAGGGCTTCTGCAAGAATTAGAAGCTTTGAAATTTAGTACCAATTTGAGAAACTTATGCAGATTTAAAGCATGGATTCTCTTAATAATTTTTCCTTTTAATTTTAAACAGATTTATGAGAGTTTAATATTCCATAGTAAGCATTATGCAAATATTCCTATTTCCTGCTAATAAAACAGGAAATAATGAATGGTGAGGCTGTCCCAGTTACACAGCTTGGTAAGTTTGGCAGATAAACAAGCAAACCAACTCATGAAATGCAATTTTTGAGTAATTATGTGTGTAAATCTATAATTTTATTAGTGGGAAGCTGTGCAAATAATGATACATTTGGTTTTGGTTATATGTGAGCTGTGGCAAACCTCTTCACCATGGAGCCTCCAGGTGAGAATGTAAAAGTAGTTGACTGAAAACTTGTCCTTTACACCCTATTTCATGGGTCTGTATCTCAAACCACAAATTTTATTGTTCCTTTTTAAACATAAATCAACCTTGACTGAATTTGAGCCTAGACATTTAGCAATCTCTGTTCTAAATTGAGATTGCTTGAACCATAAGGATTTCTGTTTATATCAGAAGCTCTCTGATTTGCAAGTGTTCTCATTTGTCAGTATTAGAAAAACATTTTTCATCACAAAAGCGAGACTAAAGCTTTTGCTTTCCCAGAACCTGCCAGTGGCTGTGACAGTCTTTCAAACCTGCAGAGACAGATCTCGTTCCAGTTAAATTTCTTCTTATTCCCTTCTCTAGTTGTCATTGCCTCCTGCCATACCTCACTGATCTGCCTGCAGAGTGACTTGTCTTAGTGTTCCCTACCTTGTTTAAAATACAGCAGTTGCAATATTTCAAATTTCATATTTATTAAATATTTCAATTTTTCCACCAAGTCTTTAATTTCCTCTGACTTAATTTCCTCTGAATTACCTTTGTTGATTTACAGTGACATGAATTAGAAATTGCTTTTGCAATTGTGATGTTAACAGAAGAGCTATGAAAGAAAAAAGTAGCTGAGAATCACTTTTTCTACTGTCACTGGACCCAGAAGAGAACCCCTGTAATTGCATTATGAAGTGCATCTCTGAAAGCTTCTCTAGCTGGGTCCTACCATGTTTTCATCAAGGTCTTTGGCAAGCCCTTCTTTAGGAATATGTGAATGTGATTATATTTTTCAAACTACACAATTCTTTGTCTGCTTCCTTCAAAATCCCACAGACCTCCTTTAGAAACAGTTCTATAAAGTGACAATATAAAGCAATTCTCTGTAGCCCACAGATACAGCTTATTCTCCATTAATGCTTTCTCTGGTTTCAAAGCAGAAAACCATTGCACCCTGGGAAAAAAAAGATACCAGAGCACATAAATGGTCAAGATATTTTCAAGTGGACATGCAAGTTATCTACAGGAGTTCATGATCTTCTGGTTTTATCAGTATTTATAACAGATAACCCAAACTAACAAAGCAAACCCAAGACCTTTTCTCTATATTAACATTCTAAGTCATATGTTGAGTACAATGGACCTGTATTTGGTTTGGGCACTCTATCGTACTAAGAAAAATTCTCCTTTGATGCAGAGAGCCAAAATTGTTTTCCATGAGTCCCAAAACCACAAATGCAGTTAATTGATTGACACTATAAGAAGGAAGGATTTGACTGAGCTGAAACAACCTTTCTACCTCTCTCCTTCCTTAAATCAGGAGTTGGAGCTCTCTACCAAAGCAGTGTTGGGGAAGATCACATCATTGCTTCTTATGCTGTACCTTCTGGTAAACAAAGGCAGGATTGTGTCTTCCACCACCACTGTCAGCTGGGAGCATTTCATGTGAAATAAATGTTAGGAAACATGAAAATAAGGAAAGTTAGGAAGAGACCTTTGACTCAGATCTGAAATAAAAACTTAGGTACAGTGTAGCTTCCTTTGACAGTCAATAATTTTCTAGTTGTCAGTCTGAGGAAAATCATCTCCCCGGAGGGGGTGAGCTCTGACTGAGCAACTTTGGCATAGATACCTGAGAGAGGTTAACCAATCTATATGTCTGTCTCATTTTCTCTTAATTCATGTATCGATGTTAGTGATCTCAGATTTCAAGGCTGTAAGGGACCTACCATTACAGTCTTGCCTCTTGCATGACACAACAAAGAATGTTATTTTTTAATGAGTAAAATGTCAATACTGCCAAACTCAGCCTTTATAGTAAGATCACTTTTCCGACTTTTTAAATCTTACTCTTTGAACAATTGAAAACAAAAACAAAATCAAGCAAACCCTCTTTGCTTGTTCTAATCCCTGGATCATCTTAATGTGGGACGAAAATGCTGCTCAGACTTCACAGCTTTTCTTCCATACTGCTGAGTTGAGATCAGCTTGAAACTGAGTTCTCATTGAGATCTGTGCCTTATGATCCAATGCCTTGCTGACACCTCTTCACCCACCTTGCTTCACCTCTTCACCTCGTCGCCTGGGATTTCCTCTCCTGGAACTAGCTGGGGGTGACACTCTGAGGATCAGGAATTGCCAGGAAGGAGGGATGAGTCTCCATGTACTCTGTAGGGAAGGGGCTCTGTTGTTAGCCTCCAGCAGACCTTGTGCATAGACCTGTAAAACAAAGGAAGAACTGAAAAGATTTGGTTTCAGTACTTTCACTGAGAAAATTTTAACAAGCCGCTTGTCCTCTGTTGTCTAAAGTCATAAGCCGTAAGACTGGAATAAATTTTTTCTCTAAGAGATGAAAAGGCAGACCCCATTGAACATAACCAATCTTACAGATAGAATTTCCCCTTCATTCCACAAAAAAATCCCTCAAAACCCACTCAGACCCTGAGTCTGAGGAACCCTGCCGTAGACATTACAGTTAGTAGGGGACAGTGCACATGAGAGAAAGAATGAACTGCAGCTTTCAGAAAGGCTACCAACACTTACTGGCACTGCTACCTGACAGCAGTATGAGCAACCCTCAGGTGCAAACTTGTTATTAGAGAAGCCTACAAGCTAGCATTCTGCAGCTATAACAGACTAGCAACAGACCTATTCCACTCTGTGCAGATTTTTCTTTTATGGCAAAAGACAGGGTTTAGAAGCACTTTTCACTAGGAAGACTCGCAAGTTCAGCTCCAGCTTACCACATTCTGAAGTTCTTTGAAATTTATCCTAAACAAATCCAGGTAAACAATAATTAGCTGTGTATGGGTGTAGGTCTTAATTAGAAGGCACAAAGGACCAATATTTATTAGTCCTCTTTGTACCAGGCAATTTTATCTTTCTGGTAGAAAAGTTCTAGGACTTTCAATGGCTCCCCTAAAAATATCTCACAAGAATCTCAAGGATCTTACCCATTTGAAACTGCTCTGGAAGAGGCAGTCTGCTTGTCTGCTTTCTAGTTTGAGTACAACAGCCAGAATAGTAGCTTCTAAAGTTAACTTAGAGGTATCAATGATCTGCTTTGGGCATTTTGCTCATTTTTGTGGTTTTTTTTTTTTTTTGGGGGGGGGGGGTGGGGGGGTTTTTTTTTTTTTGTTTTGGTTTGGTTTTTTTGGGTTTTTTTGTTTGGGTTGGTTTACATCTTGATTTGCTTGTTCAAACTATGAGAGCAGCGTAAGCCTTTCCATATCTCTGGCAAACAGGGAGGACTTTGCCCTTGTAACAGCATTTTGCAAGTGAGAAGTTGGTTATTGTACAGGAAAAATAATAATTTGTTATGTAAAGCTATAACAACTTTAAAATTGATTGGTGAGTCATCCCATGTAAAATTCTGTCGAGGACCACAGCTTAGTTTTTGATGAGGTGACTGGTTGATTTCTAAATTTATACTTTTCTCAGTTCTTTGGAAAGCAGCCTTAGCTTTCTTTATTATTAGTGGCTACACTGGCCCATTTTACTTCATTTCTAGAGACGTAGTTTTTGTAGTAAGGAGGCTGTAATCCCTGCTAGAGATTATCCAGCAAACTCAGCTTGTTTCCTCAGTGGACAGGGCAAATTAGACCTATGGCTATAAAGATGTACTGGGGTTTTTTTTGGAAAGAAGTAATGTAAACATTACTGCAAGTGATCTGATGGTCTTAGAGATCCTTTTAAGGCTCTCAGCCCCAACATTAAAAAATTCAGTTGGAAATCTGGAAAAATTCCTAGAAGGTTCCAGTAGCCAGTCATTATTGAACAGTCTTATGTCCCTTCTGTCATTAAACAGAGCAATATTGGATCAAGAATTTGAAATAAGGGATTTCACATGGATAAGGCTGAAATTCAATCTCACAGACATTTATATGTCTCTTGTTCATTTGTTTATTTTGGAGCTGATCATAATTTATGAGCTGGTGTAGCACAAGAAAAGATTTATTTGAAAATAAGAGAGGAACCATGGATTTTTAAACAGAGATTTGCAAATATTTCCCATTGTTATTCATTTCTAGGACAACTGGGCTCCCAGTTCCCTTCATATCCTTTGAGAAGCCTGCTTCCACTGCTACAATTTTAGACCATTCCTATACAACAGTTGGGCCATCTGCATTTTAATTGTCTTGCAAGCTCTAAATATTCCATTCACCTGCTCTTATAGAAAGTTTTAGCCTTTTTCAATGAACATATGCCTGAAACAGCTTACACTGAGATTTTAATAAAAAATGTAGGAGACTCAATGGTATGATGAATTTGAAGTTTAGGAGTAAATTTGGTAAACAGTTCAGATTTCATTGTCCTAGAAGATGGAATTTCTTCCTTGTGTGTAAACAAAATCACTTTTTCCCCCATATAGGAAAGGATGAAGGAAATGTTGTAGTGACAGACAGAGTGGCTTCTCTGCCTCATTTGGTAGTAGATGTTTTTTGTTGTCAGTGCCCAGGTTGAAGGTCCCATGACCTGAGTGTTTTTTGAATGTGAACATGATGATCAAGAAGCTTGAAAGTTCCAGAGGCCTAAAACCTGCGAACAGAGCTGTTGTGAATAATATGTCTAAATTTGTTCTCATGTTGTCCACACTCAAGCACACAGCAAAATCTCAGTTGATTCGAGCCAGAAGCAGACCAACACACAGAGGTGTGATATTATCAACCATTTAGATGGACAAACGTACAGAAATCTCCTTATCCATATATTCTCTGACACATTTTCCAGTGTAGGATCCTGCTCAAAAGTGCTAGACCCTCAGGCTGAAACTAAGGCTCAATTTCTCAATTCTGGTTTCAAGTGGTTGACAATGAATCATTTAATGGACTGGCCAAGTCCTGTCATCATGTGCCACTTGGAGGGCACGTGTCCACACTATTTAAAAGATTCACACATTTGCAACAGTTGAGAGCATTGTTTCCCTCTTTCATGTCACATTAAAATGACACTGTGCACATTTAGAGCTATTAAGCTCTTGCAGGTAAGGGAAGTTACAGAGCCATTCTACAAGCCACTTCTATTCAGCAGATTAGAGAAGGGAAGATTCAATTTTCCAAACTTGCTGATGCAGAACGTGTTGCGTGTTTGTGTGTGAGAGAGAGTGAACTGTAAGGTTACAAACCCACAAAGAATGATGTGGTCAGACTGGGGCTGCAAATGAGCAGGTTGCATTAGGTGCTGGAAGAGAGTCATGCTCAACAGGAGTGCTGTCTGCACTATTTATCAGAGGAAGAAAAGTGGTTTATGCAGTTCGGTGTCACTGAGGTGAAATAACAGAAGTAAAAATCACAGAATCTTAGAGTGGTTTGATATAGATCTGTTGAAGCAGATCTAGAGGAGGACCATGGAGGTGATCAGAAGGTTGAAACACCTCTCCTTGGAGGAAAGGCTGAGAGAGCTGGGGCTGTTCAGCCTGGAGAAGGTTCCAGGGACACCTCACTGGGGCTTTCCAGTAGTTAAAGGAAGCTTGTAAAAAAGAGGGAGAACAACTTTTTACATGGGCATGAAGTGCTAGAATAAAGTGTGGGGTTTTCAAACACTTCATCACTCTGTCAGGCAGCCCTTATGCTCCCTTCTGAGGTGGGGACGCTGAGGAAGAATAAAGGCAACACAGCAAAACAAGAGATGGAAGGGATGTGCCCTGATCTCAGAGATTAGCATGTCTTAAGGATTCTGTCTAAGATTCTGTCTTTTCTCTAAGTGCTGGCTATGCATGTAAGAACTGGCACACAGACATGTTTATATGCATATATTTGTGTTCATGGACAAGGGTGGAAAGAATTCAGTTTCCTGGTTCTCTCCCTTCTCTGTCACATGAGCATCTTCATCACTGTGCTGCAGAATTGTGCCACCTCTGCAGATCAGTGGGATGTGAAGTCATGAGACTCAGCATGAGAGAAAAATGCTATGGACATATATTTTGTGGGAGACAGCTGAACCTCAGGCTCCATGGGCATTGTGACAACTCTACCTGAAGGAGTCTGTCAAAAAACAAGGGACTTACAGTATTTAGAAACCTTCAGGAACAGAGAGCAGCTGAACAGGAGTTTGCTGATCTGAATATGTGTGCTTCATTCTGACAATGACCATTTATTACCAATGTCTTTTCAATATCTCCATCTTTCTGCCCAGTATTGAAGAGAGAGAGGAGAATATTTATGAGTAAACTGCAGGAATAAGCATACCAAAAGGTTGCAAAATTACAGACAACAGAATAAAATCACTTAATGTGTTGTGCTCCCTGAGTTAGGGATAAAGTAGTTACCTGATTCCTTTCCAACCAATGAAACAACAATATTAATCATGTCTAATGATACAATTTCAGCTTGTATAGACACATTCTGGCTCCTATTCAGGAGTTACTGAAAATCTTAACCATGTCATAACCCTATTTTTATTATCGGATGCTCAGGGAATCAGCTTCAGGCCTCCCAAAAGCACAAAAGAAGCATGAGCAAACACTGTCAGGCACTGTCTTTAGCCTAAAAGCACTTTAAGAACCGTGATGGAGATCTTCATCTCTATTGGATATATCCTTGCCCCTGGAGCAGGTGTCTTCTTCAGCTACTGCCTCTGACCAGAGCTCTGTCCTGCTCCTGGGGCTAGGAGATGGTACCATTTCTGTCAAGTCCCCATGGCAACAAAAGCCATTGACTTGGGAAGAAGAGTCACTGCTTGCATGCTCGCAGGAGGGGCAGTGAGCTGTTAGAGACCCATGTTTACGGCTGATTAACAAATTGTTTGGTAAGGCAGCATGGCATTAAGGAGTTAATCACAATTGAGACAGAGATTAATATCTATTTGTAGCAACTCCAGGCAGCTTAATTTGCTACCACTGGCTTCCTGACAGAGTGAATCTGCCAACTGAGGCCATGAGAAGCCTGCCCCACCCAAACTGGGGTGGTTTCAGACAGAAAGCTCCTGTCAATCTGCCTGTCCTGCCTTGCCACGTGCACAGAAAGCAGAAATCATGTACAGCTCCCCAACTCCTAGGCTTCTCTGCACTGAGGCAATTACCCGTGATTGTATCCTTGGTAGAAGCTGATGTCTCCTCAAATTGTTTAGGCATGTTCACAGGTTGAAGAAAAGATAAAGTGGCTCAGTGATTTGAGATTAGTTCCTGCCTCTGTTTGTTGGAGCCATGTTCACAGCAGACTGCCTCGCCCTGGCGCAGGAGGGAGAACAAGATCAAAGGGATTTGTACAAAGAGTTGCAACTCCACACTGAAATACTGTTTCCTCGTCTCACTTTTCTGCCAGTCACACTCCACTGCCCCAGCTCTGGAGTTAGGCCAGACCAGGAAAGGAACAAGGTGGCCTGGATTTGGCACTGGGAATTAATTTTTTACCTTCACATCACTTTGTAAAAGATTTGCAGAAGTGTGTCCACTGTAGCAGGTGTCTTTCAAAGAGAATCCAATATCACCAATTGTTTACGAATTTATTTCTCATCTCTCCAAACTGCAGGTTATAATAAAGGAGCTGATCCACAGCATACCACAGAAGTGGGAGAAGTGGGAAAGCACCTATATATTGCATACAGGTAGAATAGAAGCAACGAAGGTGGTTGAACCTGCAGGGGAACTTCCAGTACATTGGATGAAGTAACCCAGATTGGAATTTGACAAAAAAACCTGGATTATTTCCTTTGCCTGAAGAAATACATGATGGTGACCCTAAGGGCTTATACTGCATGAAAAGCTGTGATCTTCCTAATATGGTTAAATCAGTCATTCACCAAATTAATTTGAATATTTTTCCCATGCAAGGCCTTATCTGCTTTAGGACAGTGTCCTTAAATCTGATTATGATGTTCATTAGAGAAATAATTACTACAGGCTCCCAGGTCAGAGTCCTTGATGTTAGTTCTGATATAAAAGTGCAGAGAATGCTTACAAGCAAACTGCAGGCATAAATATACTGAAGGGTTGTGAACTTATGTGATAGTGTCAAGCCCACAGGGACTCCAAGCCATCACAGTGAGGCACTTAAATGGTGAGCTGCTCTTTGAAGGTGTCACAGACTGCAGTAAGTGCCACTTTCAGCTTTTGTGGAAATAGTTACTGAATTCTGTGATACCATGGGGAGATCTGCCAAGAAAAATTACATTTTTTTTTTTTTTTTTTTTTTGATGTGGGATCATAGAATGGTTTGGGTTGGAAGGGACCTCAAAGATCATCCAGTTCCAGCCACCCTACCATGGGCAGGGACACTTTCCACTAGACCAGATTGCTCAAAGCCCCATCCAACCTGGCCTTGAACACTTCCAGGGATGGGCCATCCACAACTCTGAGCAAATTGTGCCAGTGCCTCACCACCCTCAAAGTAAAGAATGTCTTCCTTATATCTAACCTAATCTTTCTTCCTATAGCTAACCTTTCAGTTTGAAGCCATTCCCCTTTGTCCATTCCCCATGCCCTTGCAAAAAGTCCCTCTCCAACTCTATTGTAGTTCCCCTTTAGGTACTGGAAGGATGCTGTAAAGTCTCCCCAGAGCCTTTGAGCCTTCTCTTTCTTCTCTTGGCTAAACAACCCCAACTTCTAACCCTGTCATCACAGAAGAGATCACATCTCTCTGATCTTCTTTGTGGCCCTTCTCTGAACACGCTCCAACAGGTCCATGGCCTTATGTGGGCGGCTCCAAAGCTGGATGCAGTTCTCCAGAGTGGAGTGGACTAGAGAGGAAGAATCCCCTCTCTGGCCTTGCTGGCTATGCTGCTTTTGACACAGTCCAGGACATGTTTGGCTTTCTAGGCTGCAAGTGTCATATCAATATTACCAGGTCATATCAAGCTTTTCATCCACCAACACCTGCAAATCCTCCTCAGGGCTACCCTCAACCCATTTTTCACCCAGCCTGTACTTGTGCTTAGGACTGCCCTGAGCCACAAGCAGGACCTTGCACTTGGCCTTGTTGAACGTCATGAGGTTCACACGCCAAAGCTACACGGAATTACTGCTGTTTCATACTTGCTTCTTTTTAGATGACACAGTAATGTTTCCTTTGCTACAGAGTCGGCAAACCTTTACAGCCGGACACAAGAAAGCTGCCATACAGAAAGGAGGGCTCGGCTGGGCTGGGAAGGGCCTGTGAGAAAATGCTTCAGCTGGCCCAGAGAAGGAGCAGAGGAGGAGAGGAAGAGGGAGAAGGAGACGGAGAGGAGAAGGGAGAGGAAGGGAAAGGAGATGAGGGATCGAGAGAGGACAGTGCCTGCCTATCCCTGCCAGAGGACGGAGCAGCGCTTTCCTACAGGCACGCCGAGCACAGCGGCTGCCGGGCTGCGGCTGCCCCCGCCTCTTCCCCCACACCGCGCCCGCCCGCCCGCGCCGCCGCTGCCCGCCACCGCCCCCTGCCGGTGTCCGGCGGCGCAGCAGCCGCGGGGGGACACCGGCACCGACAGCGACACCGGCACCAACAGCGACACCGGCACCGGCACCGGCACCAGAAGAGAGAAGCAGGGCGGGGCAGGACACGGCAGGGCCGGGCCTCTACTGCCGGGCCAACCTCAGCACCAAGGCAAAGGCGGAACAAAGGGTGGCAGATGCCTTTCCGCTTTGGGCAATCGGCGGCTGAAGAACTGGTCCGAGGCTGGGCCTCTCCCACGGGCGTAGGGGAGCGGGCAGAGCTTTTCGCTTCCCTGCGCCGTGTTCAGCGGCAGGAGGGGCCGGGCCGGGAGGTTCCCGTGGCGGCGGCAGGAGCAGGAGCGGCTCCCACGGGCCGGGGTGCGTGGGTGGAGCCGCGCTGCTCCGTGGCAGCCATCGCGCTCCCGAGCGGCGATCCTGGCCTGGCTGCCCTCCTCTGCCTAAAAGAAGGGATTAGCAGCAGCCGGGCAACACCTTGGGAACTGCCTTGTCCGGTTGATTGCCACATCGTACTCGTACGAAAACCTGGGACGGGGTCCCAGAGGTATCTTGGGCTTAAAGCTAGGCCTTCCCCAGATGGGGACAGACGCGTGGATTGGTGAGCTCTCCCCAAGATGAGGAGGATGCCATAGTCTGTCTGCAGGTGAAGAGCCCACTGCTGCTGAACCTTGTCCTCAGAGGAGCTGTGAGGGCTGTGACCCCTCTCACTGATTTGGGCTGTGGCTTTTTCCAGGAGCTGAGCACACACAGACCTGTAGGGTCAGTGCCCAGCCAGCCCTATGACACCTGAAAGCTCAGTGATGCTAAATAGCACAAAAATAAAAGAACTTCCGACATGGAGGCCCTGAACCCTTCCTTCTCACTGGAAATCTTGATGTGAAGATCACACTGTATCAGTGCTATGTTCTTAGGATTGTACGATGTTCTCAGCTCAGTACAATTGTAACTGTTTATTTCCCGTTACAGAAATAATATTCACACTCATTTGCAATCAAAGAGAAGGCTGACAGAGAAACAAATGGCTGATGTGATACATGAGGTTAAACCAGAGAACTGGAATGCTTCCTCTGACCCTAGATTTTTACATTCTTCTCACAAACTATATAACCCATATACATAAATCCATATGTTCTCCTGTGTTAATAACATGTACCTGAAACGGTTTGTCTTCATGATGTGTCAATAATCTGCTAAGAAAGGATTTGGCTCATTAGTATGCCTCCATATTAACATGCTGATTTGTTTCTCTAGACAGATCGCCACACAAGGTAGAGCAAACTGCGCTGGCATGAGAATACACACATAGCTGCTAAAGGTTATTCTGTTTAATTTTATTTTTGACACTTTAAGACATAGGCAGTGGAGCACTGGGGGACTGTGGCGTAAGTGACCACAACTACTGTTCCTTTTGTCTGTCTAAAATGCACCCATTCCTCACAGTGCCATCCGTGCGTGGGCATGATTTGATTGTTGCCAGACATTTCTGCAGCTCCTTTTTATTATTTCATTATTTGACTATTAACTAAATAGTAAGTGTTTTCACATGGCCTGTTTAGCATTTATATGAAATAAAGCTGTTAAATACTTGTGTTCTTTTTTATTTCAGTTTCTGTGCATTTCTTTAAAACTCCTGAGTCTTGGTTTCTCTGAACCAAAGTGGAAATGCTGAAATAGCCTAGGATTTTTTTTAGAAAATAAGTAACAAAGTATTTTATTTAGGAAATGAACCCATTATGTGTAAAAGAAAAGGATCACAAGTACACCAGGATGCTAAGTGTTTGTGTATGGGGTTTTTTTAAAGTTATTCACATAAATACTGAAGTAATACAAGGAGCAATAGAACTGTTGCCATTTCTGTCAGGCATTACCCATTTAGTATTGATGGTCATTCAGTGACCTTACTATGGCTTTTTTTTAAAAGTCTGGCAATAGCCACACAAGTTGAGATGGCCAAGCGGCCAAGACGTCCAAGAATTCCAGGGTAACTTTTTTTGAGGTATGAGGAAGGAAATTTTCTGGCTTGTGCCCCATCATTCTCTTGGTCTTCTGTTAGCACCGTTCTCTTTTGGAAACTAAACAAGAGGAAACCACTAGATGGCTGTATGCAGCAACAAAAGGCCACACGTGCCTTCTTACTCTGCTATAAGCCGTATTAAGGATGCAGTATCGTTTTTATAAAATCAATTAGTCTTTTCACGGTAAAATGAATGTGGACAGGCCAAAGAGGCCGGACAACCCACCCTGACGAAGTTCTTCACAAAACTAGCTTGAGCAGGACAGCTTGGACAGCATGGAGCTTGAGCATTGGTTTGCCCATGAACTGCAGTTGCTGTCAGGAAAAATCTGCTCTGATGTGTACTGTCTACAAGCTGCAGTTCTTCAGGAGTATTCATGTGCTCTAGTGTGCATCCTCCATGAGCTGCTGGCCAGCTGCATGGGCTCCCATATGGAGCTCCAATATTCCACCTCTTTCCCCTTTTTCTGACCCTCGTGTTCCCTCTGCTGCTTCTCCCTCAATTTTGCCTCCTCCTTAGTCTCTACTCCCTCTAGAAATCATGGAAAAGAAATACCTAGTGTGTCTACTTGGTCTTAAACCTTCTGTCAACGATCAGCTGTGAAGGACCTGCCCTTGGGTGCACAGGAAAGGGCTCATAACATTTGTACAGTCATGGGAGCAGCCTGGGTATATCTGGAATTTCTTCCGTGCCTCTTGAGAGGGTGCGCAGAAGTGGTACTCTGCCCTATTTGAAAATGTTGATCCATTCCATAAGGGAAATATAACATGTAGAGCAAGAAACATTGCATGTTAATCATTGGCTTGCTTCTATTACGATTTAAAACCCAAATTGTTATGTTAAAAATCTTTGAGAAAGCAAAATAAAAATCACTAAGAGGGGCTGAAGAATTTCTTTCAAAAAAGATTTTGAAATTTTTGAAACCTGAATATTGAACTTGTTACCAAAGAGCTGTAGATAAATGATAAAAATTCAGCAGAAGAAATCTAGGTTGCAATTACTCTATCTCAAATTCACACAGAAATTTCACTTTAACAAAAACCTGTAGTTTCAGTGTTATTTGTTTAAATGAGAATTTTTTAAGCAGATCATCTGAGTATGTCATGAGTTTCTCACTTCCTGTGAAATAGTATTTTGGTGGAACTGATATGATATTGTGACTATTGCTTTGATACCATTGCTTCTTTTGAATTCTGAAGTGTTGTATCAGGTTTTTTTCAACTACTTTGGATGCAGTTTACTTTTCTAATGCATTTTCTTCCTGACTACCTGCTTTTCAGAGCTGTTATGGTACCCAGGCTTATTTTACAAGCAGAATGTGTAAACCTGACTTCACAGACAAATAAGAGAAAAATTCATCACTGGCTTCATTACAGCAAGTTTTTTCCATCTATAATTCTTTGACCTCCTTCATTCTTGGTCAGGCAATTAAATTTCTTGTTTTAAGAAGTTTGTTTTTTTCCTTGTAAAACAGGTGTTTTATTTCTACATAGATTAGAAAAAGAATAGTTTTTGGGTTTTTTTAATAGAAAATCTTTAAGTTCCTTGTACATTTAAAATGTGAAAATTGTGGATTCATCTTAGGAAAGGAGCTAAAATTCAAGCCAGTTCTGTCTGAGCTGAAGCAATGCTGCATCCCAGTTGCCGAGCATTAAGATGAGTGCCCATTTTTGCTTCTGTATGTGTGTCTGATAAAATCTTTAAATTAGTTTCCTATTTCTTGACATAAACCAGTGAAATGTAAGCAGTCAGTACAGCACTAGGTTAATCACTGGGGTTTTCTGGAAAAATAATGTGGACCACGAACCTTCTCTGCCCAGAAAGGCTGAGTTTCTGGGTGGGAACTCTGATGTGCACTGCCAGGGTTAAGAAGAAACAGTGATGGAGAATGGCAGGCAGGCCAGGCAATAGCTACTGAAATAACTGACCCACAGACAGGGATTGGTGTATCTGGTTGACCATGGCAATTGTCTTCAAAATCTTGTTGCAAATTCCTTGGTGAAGACAATAGTGGTTTTTCTACACCTTTTCTCTGCTTCAGCAGTGAGATTTAAATTTACATTGCTAGCTATAATATTCAAAATAAAACTACTGAGGTCAGCTGAAAGTGGCTACAATGAGATTTATCTAAGGCTGAAATAGTTTAATCAAAATTTTACCTTCGTCTTAGTCTTAGTAAAAAGAAGACTCTTTCTCCAGGGTACATCATGTAAACTGGCAACTACAAGTTTATTTACAAAACTTAATTAAAATTGTACAAAACTCTTTCAAACATTTCTTTATCAATATCATGCCAATATAAATCAGAATATATTTTTAAGTATGCAAATAAGATGTTACACAAGCATACTCTAGAGACTTTTCTTATGCTGAGTGGTGATTTATTTATAAACCTTTTTGTCCATTTCTGTCAATTGCCGGTAAGTGTCCCAAGTTCTGTCTTTTTTTTCTAATAACAGGAGCAAGAGTCATGCAAATTTGGAGAAAACACATAGTTGCAGCCTTCTAAAGTGGGGAAATGATGGATTTCTTAACAGGCTGTCAAGCTAATCTTGCATGTCTGTTTAGTCAGTCCTGGATGAAACTGCCCATTGTGATGCTAAATAGAAAATGAGTTGTGATTACTAGCCTCCCTTTAGTGCTTGTCAGCTTTGAGTCTGGTTCTGGCTTTCTCCTTCTCTTACAGAAACATTGTACCTTCAATATGTGAGAGTGATTTTTGTTTGCTACACCAGCACTAGAATATGGGATGGGGTGTGCATATGCAATACACATTTATATAGAATATCTCGAACACGTGATCTAGTGTATGAAAATGTTATGCTAGAGCAGTTATACTAGGAATGCTATTTAAAAACACCAAAAATGGAACCATTGACAGGTTAAGTGACTTGTCTAGGTTACATAGGAAAATTATGGGAGACCTAAGAACTGCCACACATTTTCCCAAACTCACAAAATCATCTTATTCATAGACACGCATCTAGAAAGGATTCATCTAAACACTAAATTCTTTGGAAACTAATCTCCAGTGTTTATT
This sequence comes from Certhia americana, assembly GCA_018697195.1. Taxonomy (NCBI): domain Eukaryota; kingdom Metazoa; phylum Chordata; class Aves; order Passeriformes; family Certhiidae; genus Certhia; species Certhia americana. Next base: position 62,286,575 of record CM031859.1, read on the forward strand.
TCCTCTCTCCATAAAATGAATACTTTGTTCACCTTTTCCTTCTTTCTCTCTGTGGCTTAAAGGGGCTGCAGCAGCTGTACTGTGCTTCTTGTGGTTACTTACTGCTTGTTCTGCATTCCTTTAGCAGCTGTCATCAATATCCATCAGCAAATGTTTATATGAAGTTATTATTATTTAGTTAAAAATATAACACATAACCTCAAGGATGAACACTGACAAAAAAAGCAAGCTGTCAGATACTGATTTAAAAGACCCAGGACTGCTCATCTGGAACTAAGGGTGCCATGAGGTCAAGTACTTCCCCTTATTCAACCACACACAATACCCCTGGCTCCTCTGCATTTGTAGTTTTAAGCATTTGCTATCTTTGGTATCAGATTGTTCCACCAACAATCAAGGTCTGAAGTGAAGAGGAAGCTTTTTTGGAAAGCTTGTGGTCTTAACCCAGACACTGGCTTGCTTCTTGAAACTAGATTTTCAGGATGGCAGTGTAAGACTTCAATCTGCAAATAAAGCCAGGTCAGTTCTGTATGGTTTTCTGTAAATGGGTGAAGGTGACACCTTCCTAAGGAAAAGGATGTCAAGTTGTAAAACTGCAGGCAGAGTGGCAGAGTGTAGCTGTGGGGTTTTCTAGGGCCTTCTTTATGGAAGAACTGAAATGTGTTGACAAGCAACATCTTGCCTGGCTTGTGATGCCCCTTGGGACAGTAAAAGTATTAGTGGCCCTTTAGGTCACTTCCAGTCTCAACACTGAAATTTGCATGAAATTTAAGAAGAGATTCCTTTCTGGTATTCTCCTTTTGCAGTTTTAATCAATGAATGAGGATACTTAGGTAAATGTGCCTTCCTCTGCGGTGCTGGTAACCCAGCCCTCAGAGTGATGGGTTTGAACTTGAGGACTTCCAAGTGACTCTGGTCCCTGGGAAAGCTGTCACTGACTGTCTGACTCCTTCAAGCTGACCACAGTGCAGTCCATAAATTAAGTGCTCAGGGAAGTATGAGTTGTTTACCTGATTGCATGGAGTACATCATCCCTCTTTTTTTGCTTTTAGAAAGAAACAGGGGTAAAATATGTCATGAAGCTCTGAAGATCAAGCTGTGGCCCCCATTGCTGTATCTTGCTCATTGCTGTGGTATGTAAAGATTTTATTGAACTCTATAATGCATGATGGCTACTGAAGCCAGTGGTGTTTTCTTCTGCTTTAAACAGACACTGTAAAGACATGGAGAACATTACTGAAGAGGGAGGAAACATTTACAAATAGTAGCTATGTTACTTCTCAAGCCAAAAAACACCACAACAAACAAACAGAAAATGGCATAGTTACATGTCAGGAAGTGGTTCTTAAGGGAATAGTTCTCCCAAGGTCTTGTGCCATTTTTAGCATTTAAGCAGAGCACAGCAGCTCTCGAAGGACACGTGTGGGCTGCTGGCTCCATGGGGCTTGTACAAGCATGCTGCATAGTCTGAATGAAGAGGGAAAGGGCACCTGGATGCCTCTGGGGAGGGGATGCCTCAGAAAAGGTAGGCACAGAAAATGTCTGTAGAGCATTACAGACAACAAGATTGTGTCTCTTGAAAGTCTAGAGAATTACTTCTTTCATTGCCCATTATGTAGCAAAGTTCCCTGTTTTTTTTATGATTAGAAATAAAACCTCATCTTCTGTCAGAGTGGCTGCAGTGCTAGTTGTCCTGGCTAGCAAGGAACAAGGTGAAGTTGTACACTCACACCACGTTCTCTGAAACACAGACAGTGCATTGGGATAGTGCAAGAGCCAACCCTGCCTTATCCAGCTGAGATGGAGCCCCTTTTTGTCTGTCCCATGTGTGGCAAGGGAATGGATGCAGCTCATCTGGGGCCAGCCCCTCCTGGGGCCTTTGCATGGCTCTTCCCAGGAGATGAGCATGCCTTCAGCCCTCTACGCTGGAAAGATCTGCAGGGGAAAAGTGCAAATGTCTCAGCACAAAGCAAAAGATTGGGTGTGCTCCAAAATGCATGGTGGAAAAAAAGATACTCACAGCTGAGCAGGCTGCTAATCACTTGGTGGAAACATTTCTTAATTATGCAACATGCAGCCTTAAATTACCTCCTAGAAGCAGGCAAAGGCTTCTTCCTTTTTGATGCCACTCCTGCTTCAAGAGGGAGAGGAGCATTGAGATGTAGCAGAGACAGGCAGCCACTGTGAAGTGCTGTGGGCTTCCCAGAGCGGCTGTGGAGTGCGGGGTGTGCCAGCAAGGATGGATGCTGGAAGGCTGAGTGCTTGGGACAGGGTTGGCCGGTGGCTGGTCACAGGGCAAAGCGCTCACTTGCAGAGGGGAAGATGAAATACGGCAGGCAGGCAGGCCAAGCAGGCAGGAGAAGGTTGTGACAAGCAAGGGGGAGGAAAAAAAAACCAACAAAAAACGGCTAAAAGAGGAACTAGGAAGGAGAATCTGCCCACTTGGAAACTTATTTTAACTGCCAGTGTGACAACTCTCACTGCACAGCAGCAGCTGTGCCGCCCATGAGCACTGCCCTGATGCCTGAGCTGGCTCAGCGTTCTGAGCACACCCAGCCTCTGCATTGGAAAGCAGTCATAGAGACATGGAGATCCCAGAGCAGATGGGAGATCATGCACACAGCAAAGCTCTGGAGGTCCACCTGCCCCTGGAAGACAGTGGAGCAGTGGGAACTGAGGGAGGACATCAGATGAGTGTGCAGGATGTGCTGCTCCAGTCAAAGGCCTGCTTCCCGTCTGACATCTTTTCTGGCCACAATAGCTTTTGAAATGTATGAAAGTACCTGTGACATTTTGAAAAAATATGACAATATTTTCATGTTACTTGGGGAGATGTGGCTAGAGATAAGAGTGTGCCTAAAACAACTCATCATGAACTAAAATAAAGAATAACTGGGACTTATGTGTGAGCGTTTCCACCTAAGGTACATAGAAGTGTGAAAAGTACCTAGATAAAGTGTCTGAGGAACTAGAACTACTTTCACATGGGAAAGGAAGAGGATGCATGAACCATTATATACTTCTTAGATTTTCAGTAGAGAAGTTTTAAGGAGGAAAGATACCATCTAAATTTTGCAGAATTTGTTTTTGAAACATCCATCTGTGGAAATCCTGTACTTTGGACAAAAAAAAGCCAAGTGACAGAAATCAGAATAAACCACCGAGTCTAACAAAAAGCTGCATGATCTACTAAACCATCTCTTGTGATGACAAACCATGTGAAATCTGTGCAGATAAGCCATCACTAGTGGCTAGTTTCCCCTGTGTCTGACTGAGAAGAGGTGGTAAAGAATATGCATAATTAATACCCAGGGGAAAAGTAGGGAACATCTGGAGAAGTAATCCCCTATTACACTCAAGTGCGTATTGATCAAATTAAATAAAATACGCTTTTGTAGCAATATTCCTCTCGAGAGAGTCCAAGCAAAGTAGCAGGGGAGCTGCAATTGGCCTAGGGGAACATCATCCCACCCACTGCTTCATGCCTGGAGGGGCAGAGGAGGTGGGACAGGGGGAGATCTGCTGAGAGAAGCCCATGCATTGCAATGCTTTTGGGCATGAAGGCAGACTCATACAGTCTGGGTGAGTATTTAAGGGTAAATTTTTAAATAATTTTTTCACATGGTCTTTGATTAAGGTAGAAGTAGGAGGACTAAATTGAATGTTTGAAGGCTGGAAAAAAAATCACCTGCAAGAGAAGTTTCTGGGTGTGGTGTGACTTTTCTTTTCCTGTTTGTCACTGTTATTCAGTGACATGATAACTTTGTAATTGCAGTTATTATCTTTATGTGATAAACTTGGTTCTGTTGACAAGATAAATGATGTTGTAAGAAAGACCTCATTTTCCTTGTTACCAGTTTCTTTGGTTAAGTAATTTATGTTATGGAGGAAGGCAAGGTACAATGCAAACATGGCCTTATTATACTTATTATTTCAGTAATATTGTGTTATGACAGGTAAGGACTTAATGCTTTGACATTATGTAGAATGATATTGGAAAAAGCTTATGTTGTTCGACGGAGAGAACTTTACAATGATAATCTGCAATCTGAAAAAATTTTAAAAAACAACAAAGCAACAAAACTGTCTGCTTTGTCTTTCTTCACCCTGAACAGAATTTTCCAGGAAAAATTACTTCTGCAAAATGTTGTCTCTTAAATTTGTTATTTCAGTTCCCTTGAAATTTCAAAGCCTGCAATTATTCAGGGCACAGATACCCTGGTTCATTTGCTATGAGCAAGGCTAAGAACAGCTCTGCACCTTGGTCTGCCCCAAGTGACCAAATATGTCCATCCACACTCATGCCTCCAGCTCTCTAGAGAATTTTTTTAAAAAGAGATGAATGGATGAACCAGATTTTAATGGCAAAAAAGCTTGTCTATTTATGGGTGACTGGGATGATGTCAGTGATTAGAAACTAAGATCTAACTCATGCTTAACTGCATATTTTGGATTGGGGTGAATGGCTAGGTTGGGCAGGAGAAACATTGCTGAGGTGTTCCTTCCTCCCATTGTGGAAACACACTTATTTGAGGACTTTCTGAGACATATGCTTTCAAAATTCACAAAAAATCTGATAAAACGTGAAAAAATAAACAAAACAAAACAAACAAATCAGCAGATTCAGCCAAGACTGTGTTTATGGAAGCAACAGACAAAGAAATTTCAAGAGGTTTCACCATATACATTAAAGACCCTGGGCTGTTATTTTGTGTGGTATGGGGGGGAACTGATGGAGGCTTCATTGAGCTTGGGGTGAAAATAGGATTCTATGAGCTGACTTTGCCAGTTTTCTATACTGGTTTGAGCCCAAGGGAAGTGCTCTGGCCCTTGAACTCAGGGATCACTCAGGGTGTTGCTGGGCAGGTATGGATACCCTGACCTGCCTGAGTACCCTGCCAGGAAATGCCTCAGCTTACAAACACGGGGACTTCAGAGTAAAGTGGCAGTGCTAGTGTTTGCTGACATAAAAAATGCATGGAGATGAGGGAAAAATGAAAGTCCTGCCAAAGGTGAGGTGGCCAGGTGCCAGCTGCACAGAGTGTGCTGTGCTCTCCCAGTACCACCACATTGCCCAAGCACCTGGACTCTGCTGTGAACCCCTGGCTAGTTCACCCAGATTCTGCCCAGCAGTCAGCCCTGAGAGTCAACAGGTGCTGCTGTTGTAACTAACTCTTTTTGTGCTGGCAGTATGGTAATCTCCTGTGGTCACAAGTGGGAAACCCCCTCTTTGCACACCACCTTGTAAAAGTACCACTCAGACTCTCCCCAGACAGAGCCTCCAGAGGGGAAAATTCCTCTTCAAACTTATGAGGCATGAATCTGATGAAGAAAAATGTTCCTGAGATAGCCTTAGTCCTTCAAGCTGCAACCTAAAGTCCTTGGAGCTGAGAGTGACAGAGAATTCCAAAAGGATGTTTCTCTCGCGTTAAAGTCTTAACAGACTTCCCTAGGATTATGTCCAAAGCCAGCTCCAACACCAGCCCACCAGTGAGTGGGACCAGGGTGTGTTTCTTTCCCAAAGAAAGAAATAGCCCCTGTAGAAGAAGGGTTTTTCATTTCTCCTCTGAGGACTGACTACCCTGTACTCTGTCAAGGCGATCTGCTACATATCCTACCTGCACTGTGGCAGCACCATGCCTGGGATCCCACCAGGAAGGACTGCTGATGGGACTCATGACATCTGAACACAGCCTGAACCTGGGCTGAACTCGCAAAGAGTCTTGGTGCCGGATAAGGGGAACCTAGACACCTGCCTCAGGATCCAGCAAATGTAGACAAGTCTAGGTGTGGCCATGCTGATTTCTAGTCACTATGGAGCACCCCATAGCATAGAGGCTCATGCTAGTTGGCCTACTGTAAATTTGTTATTTCTTATTTCTTTTAGTTAGAAAACTAAAAATATTTCATTTCTTCTTAAGCTTTTTTTTCCCCTCCTGCATATAAGCTAATCCAAGAACTATTTAATTCTCACTTACATGGCACTATTTCTTCTGGCAGCAAATATACTTTAGGTTCTTTTACTTCTGTTCCTATTAAATTTTAGTACAGATATTTTATTTATTTATTTAGTTAGTTAGTTAGTTCTGTCTTCTTGAAAACTTTCAGTGACCTGATGAAGGAAACCAACATCACATCATTTTCTCGTATTGTGTTTGCCACAAGACCATTTAGCCCTGGTGCAACGCAACAGTTGTGTAGAATTAAAAATAAAGAGCATCACATTTTCCAGACTGAGGGACCAAAAGGTCCTTCCCTCAGCTGTGCTGGAGCAGCTCAGCAGAGGAGTTGCGTGGATGGATGGTGCAGACATGTAGGAGTAGGGAACTTCTTGCATTGCCACATAATGCCAAAACTTGACGGTTGAACCCTAACCCAAGACTCTGTGTGTCATCCATTTGTTCTTTTGACATCTGACTTATTTACAGCATGAACATGTCTCTCCCACATATGGGGATTGAAACTCCCTGAAGTCTAACTTCAGATGCCAAGAGATAGGGAAGTTTACACCTTTTCCACAGAGGCAGGTAAAAAATTTTACCTAGTATGAAACTTTTTCAAGGGTTTGACTTTGCTTATTTTTCATGTGGATTAAATAGGTACATTGGGGCTACAAAAGATTAATGACACTGGAGAACCTTTATACTGTAGGTGATCTCCCTAGGTAAATTTTTGTCTGAAGTCAAAATTTCTGGCAGCTCAGAACTGAAAGTCGATGGACTGTAAAATGATTAGACCTTTTCAAAGGAATTTTACTTTACCAGAATATGAATATTAGTACAAGGATGAGTTTAGGAACATTTTGTATCTTTTCCCAAATCTGAATTGTGCCCACATGGAGGGAAATCTAAAAGCAATAAAGCATTTTTATAATCCAATTAATATCAGTCATTATCCTTCGGAGATTATAAAATTCTAAGCACAGAGGGAGAAAACGTTCAGCAAACATCTCAGTTCTGTATCTAACATTTCCCTTGTATAATAACCTAATGGAAATTATTGTTCATATGTGGTACAAGTAAATAACATCACTTCTTCTTGAACACAATTTACACCCACAATTCCTATAAGAGTTGCTTGAAGAAGAAGGAAAGCCTGTGTCATTCTATGTTAATTATTAGAAAATTAATTTTCTTTAATAAACCTGATTCAATGCTTTGCTGATGTCAATTTCCAGCCTGGTTGATAAAAGCAAATACATAGACTTTTGCGGGGTATTTGTTTTGGTATTGTAGAATGTTTAGACAGAAAAATCTAGCAACTCTTGATGGCAAAAAACCGTGTGCCCATTAAATTGAGTGCTGATACCCTGGCATAATTACTAATACAATGACCATGAGAAATCTTTACCATATGACTTCTCTAATTATTTTCTGCAGAGATCAGTGCCAGATTTGATCTCATTCTACATTTTCATCTCTGTATCAGATGAAAATATTAAATCATTACTTAATATTTTTTGGTACAAACCAAAGACCCTAAAAAAATGGGAAAAATATATATGGATGAGGAATAGGAATCAGACAGTGTAAAATAGCTGGATTAGGATTGACCTGCTGAAACAAATGCGCTTTAATGCAGGAAAATACAAAGTGGAGTATTACATCCTGACAGCAACAAAGACAATTGGGGGCACAGTGAGCAAATAGCACAATATGAGCTTTACAGGGGTAAAACTGTTTAGGAATGTCCTGGTAATCTAACAGAAAAGGTGCTTCTTGCCCCAGTATTTCTCATTGCTGAGATTTTTTTTCCCCATGCTTAGAATTTAGTAATTCTAAAACTTTTTACTGGTTCTTCTCAAGGCTCACTAAAATCTACTACAATTTTATCTTTACTATGAATATTTTTCACTACAAAGAGGTTGTTTATCCCTTGATTATGTCAGTAAATCAATACAGAAACAGATAAAAGCCAGCTAGATGAACTTTGCACTTCACTTCCTTGTTCATGCCACAGTGGTTTATTTTCATCTCCCGTGATAACCTTGAAAACCTCAGAGTAAACAAGCCAGTCCTCTATTTACCCCAATTTATAACATTAATCACTGTGTAAGCCGGATACAAATTACCTGGAACATTTCAACTGTATTATGATTTAAAGAAACTGAACACTGACCTGCAGCCAGCTGCAAGTGGTGTGTCACAGAAAATTGTGACTCAGTACTTTTCCTTGTACGAAAAAAATTCAGATTTTTATTTTGTCAGAAAAGAAACTGATAATGGAGCCAGGTAGATCTTTGATAAAATTCCATTGACTACAGAGGAAAACCCTATTTTCTTGAATGCATTATTAATGCACATGGAGGATATATTGGTTTTGGCAACTGCCTTGCCACTAACACTTATTCCAAACAGCCCTGTCCTGATATATCTCCATTTGGTCTGATTTTCTACACTGAGAACATGTTGGCCCTGAACTAGGAATTTTTTGAGAATTCAAATACATTTCTAGAACACTATTAAAATAACCAAGGAAATGGTTATGAAGTAATGATAATGAATTCATTAATATTTAGATGTTGTCTAGTGCAGTGACATGCATGTGGTTTCACACGCTCCCTTTGGGCAAGTTTCATTTTGATTCCTCTATATCCCATGGAGTATCTGAAAGAAAACAAGACAAAGTGACTTCAGAAAAATGGAAGTGTCTCAAAAAAGTGAGACTCAGTTGATCCTAAAGTTATGGGATTGTTAGTGTGCAGTGAGTACATTCTCAATGCAGATAGAAATAATTATTATTTACATATCAGACCTTCCACCTCAGAATACCAATGCATGTTGTAATCATCAATTAATTTAATCTCATAACTATTGAAGAGAGCTAAGTGCTATTTCTCCAATTTTATTCAGAACAAATATAAATGAAAAAAGTGAGAAGTTAATTACCCAGAAATCCAAAGCATTTAAATGCCTAACACCCATTGATTTCAGGAAGCACTTGCTGCTGTAAATTTTGAGTGGTTCTGTCATTTGCCACATCAAACTGATTAATCAGGAATGTTTATTGCCTTGATTTTCTAACTTTCTCTAGGAGGAAACATCTCCTTAGAAATGGGTTGTGAGATTCAGTTCATTGAACCTTTACAGTTTAAACATCTGGATCTGGACTAATCACCTGGACACTCCTTGTAGTCAAGGAAGGGTAAGACAACAGAGATGAATTCCATCCTGCATGTCTGCACTACAAAAGAAGAATACTAAAACACAACCTACCCCAGCTGAGGTCACACATTTACCCTTGATATACAGAGATTCACTGGAAAAAAATTACAAAACATATCCAGGGGATTTCCACACAGTCCTTGATGTTATCTTTAGTGTTCTAATTCAGTTTTGGAATAAAGCACTCAATTGTACTTTTTCTTGTGTCTATTTGCTTCTGCTTCAACCAGCTCAAAACAAAGAGATTCTAAACATTTACTGTCTCCACATGCCTATAAACTTATAATTTTCTCATTTTTATGATGTCTCTGATGTCCTGTGACTATTTTCCATTTATTATAGGCTTTTCTGGATTAACTTTATCTGCTGATGATGTTCATCATTGCAGTATTAAAATAGAGATTTAGTCAATCTTTTATGCATTAGCAAGTATTTTTAAATAGTTTATGGATTTTTGGCTGGGGAAAAATAAATCACTATGTGATCTAGCTAGACTTTGTCTGGAACTGAAAATATTTAGTTACACCATGAATTACAACAGAAGAAGCATATTGATAAAGGATTAAACACAAACACACCTCTGGCAGCTATAATACAGATGTTATTACAGACTGAGATTTCATTGTCAATGAGAAGAAAAGAGATACAACCTACCCATAACTGCTGTGTTTGCTGCTGGATTTTGTTGAGAGCTTAATTTGAAGTTATTTACTAATAGGAAGTGCTGATAACTCAGAATAAATACTGTGAAATTGGGAAGGTGAGCACTTTGCAGAGCATGGCGGGACTTCTGAATTTCTACAGATAAATCCATCTTCAAGACAAAGAAGGCAAACATAAAGGAGAAGCCTTAGGGGCTAGAAATTTTCAAGAAGCTGCATTTGTGACCCTCACCTTCTCAAAAGCCTCAGGGAACAGAAGAATGTGATGCCCCGGGAGCTGGCTCAACAATGGAAGCAAACGAAGATGCACCTAGACTAGCATGACAGGGGGAAAACAGGGGATCAGAAACCTCATTGCACTATGAAATGCAATCACAAGTGCCTTGGGAAGTTGGCTAAAGCTGGAAATGCTGTGTCATCTATTTAGCACACGCAGATGTGAAAAATATAACAAAGCTCTGCATGTTAAAGATCATACTGTTCCTGATCCCAGCCAATGGCAAGTTTCTCTTCTGGGAGGGGAGAGTGAGCTTGTATCAGAGGGCAGACATGTGGGAGTAAGAGAACTCAGTTTTGTGGATGAAAGTCAACTTACAGGGGCACAAACGAAACAAATCCTCAGAAAAAATCTTCCCACTCCGAGGAGGACTCAGAGCTCAGAGTGGAAAGCTGGTGCAGCCCTTTTGCAGAGGAGATGATCAAAGATAAAGGTCTGATGCAACACCAAACTCTCTGAACTGGAAGTTGGTTAATTAATTCATGAAAGCCCGGTGACAAAAAATTCTGCCTTAATAGGTCTTCTCTGCTGAGTGCACAAAAGAAAAAGTGAGAGGAAGAAATTCTGGTGATGAATATGTTAATTTTGACATTCATATAGACTTATATTTGGCTGGGCCTGATAGGGTTGAGCTACATGTTTAGTGTGAGTAATGGATTTTGAACTTTAATGGTGCACATTTCTGATATGACTAAAATGCACAGGAGTGCCAGCAAACACTGCAGGCTTTTCTGCCTCCAAGCACCTGACCTGGCACCAGTCTTCAAAGAGAAGGGCTCTGCCAAGGGTTATCATTTATTGTTCTACCACAACTGCCAAAACCTCCCTTTTTTTAAAGAAGTCTCTGGAAATGATGACTTTTCTTTTAGGCAAATGTAGACTGGTTTACACGTACCCATCATCGTGAAACAGCTATGCAATATCATTATTTTCTTTTAGGCTGCACCTTAATAATACATAAATGAATAATAACGGGATCTCTTCCCACCAGAAAAATGAGCTTTATCCTCATTGCAGGCAATTACAGTAGTGCATATATATAAAAATAGTAGTGTATTATGCTGAAATATCAATTTGGCTAGTTTGAAATAGCTGTGCATTCAGGACCACAGCAAAGGCTGAAACACCTAGTTCCCACTGAACTGTAGCAATCCACCAAGACATTCATCTATTTAAATTCAATGACTTTTAACAACAAGGCTTGATCAGGTAGACATGTCTTTGTGACATGAGGGTACCAACAGCAGAAATGTAAGGTGCATCTTTTCCCTCCAGAATGTATAAAAGGAAGTAAGAGACTATTTTTTTAAATGCCATCTGACCAAATTTCCATCCTATTTATTCTACAGATTATCTCATTGCACAGGAACTGGCTGAACATTGGTTAGTGGTGAGCAGTTGTATTGGGCATCACTTATTTTTTCCTAACTTTTATCCCTCACTCTCTTTTTTACTATTATTACTATTATTATTATTATTATTATTATTATTATTATTATTATTATGTTTTTGTTGTTGTTTTCTTTAGTAGTAATAGTAGTAATATATTTTACTTTGTTTCAGCTAATACACTGTGAGTTATCAACCAGTATATCTCAACCAGTGAGTTTTAATTTTTTCTTATTCTCCTCCTCACCATGAAGGTGTAAGTGGGAGTGCATATTTTCACTCCAGAACACATAAAAGAAGTAGCGGATTATTTTTGTACAATAGCTGGGCAAATCCCCAACAGAACACCTGGAGTAAAATTGCAGAAGCAAATCAAATTATTACAGCTTTACATTAATACAAATGTTACTGGAGTTTATAGCACGACAAATTTTTTGCATCCAGCATCACTGCAGTCACTCTTCTGTCATCAGTGTCAGGCAATAGGAAATTAAATGAGTCCTACAAAAAATTATGTTAGCATGTGGGATCTCTGAGCAGACAATCTCATGCTATGCCGTACTTCATGCCGTGACCAAATTCTGCCCCACAGTGCTCAGCAGCATATCTGACAGAGGTCAGCAGGAAAAGCATTGTTTTCAAAGCACAAAGCACCACACGGAGTTGTGCTCCTCTTAGCAGATCTCCAGCTCATTGGCTTTGCTTTACATTGTAAATGAGAAGGGGATTTTGACTCCTTCTTGTCTTGTCATGACACCCAGTAGTGGCTCTTTTAAAAAACAGTACTGGCTGGGAACAGGACTAACTCATGATGTGCATTTCTATGAGCTCACATGAATCCCTTGACACTGAGGCACAAACAGAGAACAAAACCTAAGATCCCCCTTCCCTAGTAATTCACCAGGGGAAATCTGAATTCCTGCCCAACACCACGTATGTGTACTAGAGCTTAACCCAAAAAAAAAAAAAGAAAAAAAGAAAAAAAGAAAAAAGGTTGTGGGGAAAAAAACAGCCAAATCAGTAACAAAAAGCATCATTGCTGTCAGAGATCAGGGGTGGTGGGAGGGAGGAGAGTTTCCATTCATAGCATTCACTTTAGTGAGGCAGAAAGAGGGGGGCTGTCTGGATAACGTGCTGTAGACTGTCTTTCAGTATTAGACAAAGGGAATTTCTCTGAAAATTAAGATTAGTAAAAAAAGAAATCATCATAAAACTCCCAAGCAAAATTACCTCCTCTTATTTTAGATTTGTCTTTGATGGACAGTACAATAAGGTGGTTTTTAGTACAGATACACGCATATATATACATAGAGGCTTTTTTCCAACTGACATTCATCTTGACAAATGGAGATGTAATACCATGGGGCTGACCACATTTCCTACAGCAGCTGATTGGTGGAAAAGGGCTGCAAGAGCCCTTGGCAAGGGTGCTGGGCTGCCTGGAAGGCAGTGGGTTGACAGCTATGGCTCTGACCTGACATCAGCAGCAGGCAGCTGCTGGAGCCTGGGCAGACTCATTGAGCTGGCTTGAACACATCTTGAGAAGTGATAACATTTGTGTAGGTTCAGGACTGGGCTGTGAGGTACGTGTGTGTCCTACTGCATTGAACAGCTAGATGAATAACCCACCTGAGAGCTAGAGGCAGCCTTTTCCAAAATAACCAGGGATGGTCAAGGAAAGGGAAATTAATGAAACAGCAGCTCAATTAAACCCCTCGTCTTTCTTACTATTCAGGTAGAACAACTCTTCTTTACCAGGCAAGGGTTGATGCTAAGAGTCATAAGATCACTGATGTGGGAGAAGGGATCAGCACAGGAATGACTGAACAAATTTAGTTTAGTCCATTGAATCCGCTTCCATCAGAGACAGGTTTGCTGCTCTGTGTCAGATGTGAGACCTGAGAAATGGAGCACTCCAATGTACTTTTAACTCCAGATTTTAAGGGGCCTTTGCAGTTTAATATAATCTGAAATTATAACCTTTTTTGTGTTGTGGTTTTCTCTTTTGGTGATGTACATATTACACTATAATCTCCTACTAGCGTATGCAGGATAAAATTATGCCCCCTGTGGCTCTCACCATGCATGAGATGCAATGAACAAACCATGCATTATATCACCATGATGAACTCATGTGCACAAAATTATGCTCAGCATGATTTTTTTGGGGCTTTACACCCAAAACACATATTCAACACCTAAACACTAGGGAAGTCTCCATGAATCCTCTCAAATACTGCCTACAGCCCCAAAAGTCCTTCCTCTGTCTGTAAAATCACCAGGTACTGAGGATATCTGTGTCCCAGGTCCCACACTGCAGAAGCCTTCCTGCTGCCAGTCTCAGCAAGATTCTCAAAGCACCAACCTGGAAACATGGACTGCCAGGTCTTGGTTCTACCAGATATCCCTGCTTACTTACTGCCTCCTAAACACAGCTGGAGATGAGCAGGTTAAGTTTATAATTTTTGTTCAGTAGGTTGACAATCCTCTTGACATAGCTGCTCAAAAGTCCCTCCTGTGCCTGATCAGAAGAGCAGCTGAGCATCCAATATCCCAGTTCCAGGTGAGAAAGATACCTCAGCTTACCCCAAGAGCTTTGGTCTCTTGGGATGGGAGCCTATTTTTGTGTGTTTATCCTAATCACTGAACTGCCGTTTCTCCTATGCCTATCACCAGCAGTATAAAGGCCATAGCTGCCAGGTAAGAGTGGTTTAACTGATTTCAGACACCTTACAGGAATGGGGTGGTAGAGATTAGGACAGTCTGCAGCAAGTGCAGGGACATCAGGATGAAAAACAGCTGGCAAAATGGCCACCAGGTCAGTAGCTCAGTGTTAGGTGTTTCAATCTAACACAGTACATACTGTTTCATGATCTCAAACTTGTTAAGTAGCCTAGTACTTCAGATCATGCCAAAGACTCGACAGGCAGAGCACTGAAATATCAAAAGATAAATCTATGTACTCTCTACACTGAAAATCTACTAAGTGCTTTCTTCTCTATATCATGTTATCTGTGAATTCAGTGGTTGTATCCCAGAGAAATTCAGAAACATAGATAATATTCTGATTATCTTATATTCATCTGAAGTATTCCTTCCCCAAATAAAATAAATGTGTAAACCTGCACAGTGATCCCTTCCTGCACTATATTACAAAGACTTCCAGTATAATACAAGTAATTATTAACCCATTTGTTTCATATTGGGGATTGTTTAGCCTGGAGAGAAAGGGATTCAGGAGAGATGTTATCACGCTCTACAACTACATGAAAGGAGGCTGTATTCATGTTAGAGTCAGTCTCTTCTCCCAGGTAAAAGTGACAGTACAAGAGGAAATGGCCTCAAATTGCAGCACACGAGTTTTAGATTAGGTAATAGGAAAAATTCCCTCACTGAAATGATTATCAGGCATTGGAACAGCCTGACCAGGAAAATGTTTGAACATCCCTGGGAGTGTTCAAAAAAGGTGTTGATGTGGCACCTGGGGACATGGTTTAGTGGTCTTAGGTTAACAGTGGGATTCAGTGATCTTGGCAATTTCTTCCAATCTTAACAATTCTATGATTCTTTATTAGTTTTGCCTTTCTGCTAAGAAAACAAAATCTCTTGCTATCAAAGATATGTGTCTCAGAAAAGAGCCTTCTTTTCTAAGTGAAGTGGTCACAAAAAGGGAGACTCCAAATAAAGATTCTCTCTTGCAGAACAGGAAGGAAAAATAGATGAACTTAAGGAGTTGTCTGGGCAAAGAGCAGAAAGTATGAAGAGGGTCAAAATCCCCTAGAGACCTAAGGGAAATACCAGAGTATTTGAAAAAAAAGGCCCCACTAGCTTTAATGTTCCCACACAAGTAAATCACAAGAGACAGGCTGGGCACTCATTTACATGGGAGCTTCAGAATGAGACCAGCTTCATGTGACACAAGGGTTATGAGTAATGGGCACACAAAACAGCAGAGAAAAATCAGTGGGATCTGGGGCATTTGATATGAAATCTTTCCTCTCTGCAGAAGTTGCAGTTAACAGCAAGTGGAGTAAATCAGCCTCCTGACACTGAGGGTGTCATAATGGAGGTTCTGTCTTTTCAGTGAGCAAGGGCTGGTGGCTGCTGAGAGTGGATGCCATGACCTGCCTCCATCTCCTGCTGCCTGGCTGCAGACATCCCTCCCAATCTTTGCTTGCTCTTTTACCACTGAGGTGTCTTGCCTGGTATAAAGTTCAATGAATTGCAGGGATGTGTGAGCTGCATGAGTTGAAAAGAAGAGGTAAGGGGGATACTAGTCAACAGAGTCAGATTTTGCAGAAGAGCAATATGCTGTAGAGATAGGGTTGGTAGGTCCAGCAGGCTCTGCTCTGTGGGGCATAGGCCAACTTGTAGGTTGTATGCTCTGAAAGCAGAGGTAAGCTCTGTGAGTGTAGAGGGAGCTGGGCTATGGGTTAAAGAGTTAACCAGGACAGACAGCAACTGAGCTGAGAGGTCAGCCTCTTAGGAAAGTGTCCTCGACTGCACAGGGATGTTTGCAGCCTTGACTCACATTTTTCTTTCAGGTCATGAGCAACACCTAAAAGCCATGATAGCACACGGTACTGCCTGTCTAGGCAGAGGTCTGAAACACCTGAGTGCCAGTACAGGAGTTACAATGCAGAAATCCCCTGGCAAGGAGGCTTGGTTAGGCTGAGCTCGGGATGAGAAGAAAACACTTTCATGTAGTTTTTCAAACACCAGTTGGCAACTTGCTCTTCATGAGCTACTGAGCAACTCTGATGCCAAGGTATCCCTGTTGTCCCTTGCAGATGGAATGTTGTAGCCTGGTCTGTGCCTTTGGGGCTGCACGCACACATGTGTGGAGGTTGAGATTGTGCACTGCCATCACCACCTCCCAGGGTGTCACTCAAGCACCACTTGTTGGGAATTCCTGAAATAACAGATGGATTGACAGAGAAAGCCAAGGCAAGTCAGTGTAGCCTAGGTTTTGTTGGAGTCTGCTCCTGCACCATCCATACTCTCCCACACTCAATCTTCTGGGGACTGAAAATACTCTGCACCCACTGGAGCCAACTCCTTATGCCCAGGTCCTTCAACAGAACCCAGAGCCCTTCCTGAGAGAACACCCACTTAGAGAAAGTTATCACCTCTTCAAAGCACCTGGCTACATTATCTGTACCAAGGAGCAGTTATGCTGAATGGTAGTGCTAAACAGTAAGGCTTCCTTCAGGGGGTGTCATATCCTCAACTGTGCTCTCTCGCATAGATATAAAAATAATGAATTCAATCCTTCAATAATTTATTTCTTTATACCAGAGAAAGTTTTTCAGTTATACATTTAAGTTTGTAACTTTTGAAACTAAATATACGTAAAAAAATCCTAGCTGTGCAAATTTTAAATTGCATTGTTTCAAATAATATAAATACTTTAATAAAACATACGTTCACATTAAGGTTCACAAAATATATAAAATTTAACAGAAATAAGTAATGAGTTAATTATTTTTCTTTTTAGAAACTGTTTCTTTTAGTAACTAGAAAAAGATTCTAAACTTGAAAAGCAAGTTAGAAGAGGTATCACCTCCAAAATCATAGCAGCAAAACAGATGCTGAAAACTTAGAAGATGTAAAGAAGAAAAAAGCAGGTAACAGGCACAGTGGTAAAGCTGACGTTCCTCAAGAAAGTTTTGCAGATTGAGAAGTGGATGCATGAAGTTCCAGAGTAAAATCAACCATGAAGAACTCTTGTTATTCAGCTCCCAGCTGTTTGCATGTTAATAGAATCACATTAAGGATGACAGAAAGTGACAGAAATGGATAGGGAGGGTATGAACAACACAAACACATACTCCTGACAGTTGCAGTGCAAGAGAGACAAGAGTCAATCGCACTTCAGAAGTGTAGACAAAGAGCTTTGGGGTTTTTCTTGTCTGTTGGAGGTAATTCCTTCCACAGAAGTGGGGAAAGGCAGGATACATTTTCACCATTACATGCATTTCTTCTGTAACTTCTGTCTTTCCAGCTGTCTTGGGATTTGGGAAAGGATCTAAATGCTGGTTAGGTAAAGCATGTTAAAGGAGCAGACCAGTGCTGGTCTTGTTTCTGGCTGTAGTTTGCTGAGGGCTCTGCAAACACAAAACTGCTTGCTGTTATTACCCTAAATGTCTGCCAAAGCTCCCACACTGGTGAGCTCTGTAAGAACAGCTACGACACAGGCAAACCAAACCACATTTCTTCAGATGTCAACTGGAAGTTTCATCAGTCTGTCCTGGGTAATCCCATTCAGGGAGGACTTGCCCCTTACTGATGTATGCAAACATAAAAGGGTTCTGCACCTCTGACAGTAGACGTGGCTCCTTGCCTGGGAGAAGGAGGTATTGAGAAACAGGCAGAACTGGGAAGTTCTTTGGATTCAAATGCTTCATACTTCCTCCTGGGAAGTCCAAGAATTAAATATGGCTTTGTAGGAGCTTAGTCATGAACAAGAGCTCTGTGCAGAAGGCAACGTGACTTTCTCAGCAGTCCTTGTATGCAGTGTTTAGAGGAAGTAGAAATTTATTCCCATTCTTGGGAATAAACATGATCTGAGCAGACAGCTTATGTTTCCTGCCAACCTCCTGCTCCCAATACTGTTAAGTGTTTAGGACGTAGCACCATTTCAGTGAAGGAAGTAGCTGGCATTGCTTTCTTGTTCCCCACTAGCCATAGATCTGTTTGAACTGGTAGCATTCATTGCAGTAGCCATTGCACTTGGCATTGCCATAGTGATCACAGGCAGGGGCCCGGCAGCGCTGCTTGGGAGGCTCCTGTGCCACCGGCTGCCTGGCGCTCCCCGACTGTGGCAGCTGACCAAGGCGCCGGCACTCTGGGCACAGGTCATCACTTCTGCAGGCCAGGTTGTTTCTACACGAATCCACAGCACACTGTCTCTTCTGGGTACTCAGTGTTGCTCGCTGCACATCTCTGTGCTGCCCTGTTCTCTTGAAAAATATTAAAAGACATTGTCAGTCACTGTGCTGGCAGCACAAACGGCTTTTCGTTTCCTTTTTACACTGCTCATGGATTGTATAGGTAACCACTTGGGGGTTGTTCACAGGCACTTCTACAAAGTGCAGTACCAGAAGCCAAGTAGAATTTTACCAAAGAAAATCACAAATTCTGTCATTCCTTAGGAAAAAATATTGGTTTTTTTTTATCTTTGTCAACCCTCAATTCTAAAAGGACCAAAGCAAACCAAATTAAAAAGAAAACAAACCTATTTGGAACAAAATCTGTGATGGACTCAATCAAAAATTCAACTTGAACCCCTTGACACAGCTGCACAGTTTTAAGGATAAAAATGAAAATCCCTCCCCTATCAACAAAACAACCTAGCTCCCACTAGCTGGTCCGACTGCTCCCACTGAAATTGCTGGCAAAATCCCAGCAAGGTAAAATTGAGCATGGCCATGACAACCCTAAACTGAGAACTACTTTTTATGAGTGCTGCTCAACTGCCGCAGAAAAAAATCATGATATGATCTATGCTTGCCTCTCCATGATAGTTAAGCTGCAGTCATCTGAGGATTTTCTAGTATGGATCCCAAGTAGTTCCCACAAGAGTAAAACACGCAGCACTAAACAAGAGGAAGATTTTGAGTAGTTCACACTTACTTCTGGCTGTCTTACCAGCTGTTCTTCTGTCCTTCTGGCTTCTTGGAATCGCTGGTTCTGGGCTATAATGAAGCAGTTCTGGCAGTACCCCTCAAGCATTGTGCTGCCGAGGGTGCCACAGTCACGCCGCTGGCAGGACACAGTGTTACGGAAGCCGGCAGCGGAGCTCCTCGTCTGATCTGCTGCTGAAGACTTCCTCTGAGATCTCCTCTGGTGCCGTAGCAAAACACTGTCTGCAATGCAAAGCATAAACAGGAGCAATTTGAATGTGCCCAATTGATTTGATGACCCAAAGCAGTGAAAAAAAGCTCCCCACCTTAAAAATGAAAATAAATTAAAAAGATCAACTAGCCTCAAACATGGGTTTTTGACAATCCTGAGACCCCTCCAGCTGGTAAATCTTTCTTCATGTTACATAAATAAGAGTGCTAATGCAGCCTGATTTTCATATAAGTTGTTGAAACAGATGTTTTGGGAAAAATTTGCTCTAAGTAGGAAACATATACCACTGAAGTCAAGACAAATTTCACCTTTGACTTCACTTTTACTATCATCTGTGACCTACCCATTTCAGGCTCCCTCATTTCATTCACATCAGATAATTGAAGTACAGTGGTACACAGCTTAAGGGGAACAAGTGCATTATACATTTTAATCTCATGAAGCAATCTTATATATTCCACAATCAGAAGGAAAACAAAAATCATTGCGAGCAATGCTGGAAAAAAAGGCATTACAAGGCACAGAAGTTCCCTAATCTGAATGCATGTCGAAAGCTCAGTGTTGTGAAAGATGTTTCTGCCAACAGCAGAGGAGTTGAATTAGATGACCTTAAAAGGTCCCTTCCAACCCAACCTATTCCATGTTTCTGTATTTGTATCGACAAACTTACCGGCAATAAAACAGTCTGAAGAGAGAAGTAATAATTCTCTGTTATATATGCCTTTCAGGCTCTATACCTAAGGGCTCTTTACTGTGAAACAGGGCAGTAGAATGAAAGATGAAGATTTCATCCTGTGATTTATTTACAGACCATTGCCTTTTTGAAGGTGAGTCTTTAAACCCACGTGCATACACACACAGGGTATTACCAAGGATGATTTCAAGGTAGAGTATAACAATACACTCATGCCTAAGTTACTCCAAAATACAAACTAAATACCTACAGTCAACTTCTACATGCTCTGCTTGTCAAGGCAACTACAGTGGTTATTCTAGAGCATTTTGCCTTTACCTATGGAGATCTACAGATTCTTCAAGACTTTTTAAACAACTTGATAACATAACTGATTTTCAGGACTTTCCATAAATTTACAGCATCTCCCTCACTGACCTCTACAACTTGTCTAGCTGTGAAGAAAATTCATACAAAACCATGACTGCAGTGGATGATGGGGAGGTATCAAAAGCCACCACCTCTTGAGTTGGTTTTGCATCCATCAAAGCTGAAAGGAAGTTTTACAAGAGATTTCACAGATTTCTCACACTGCTGCCACGTGCCCCTTTATGGTATGCTGGTTTTGGCTGGGGTAAAGTTAATTTTCTTCACAGTGGCTGGTATGAGCTGTGTTTTGGATTTGTGCTGAGCACAAGGTTGATAATACTGAGATGTTTTTGTTATTACTGACCAGAGCTTACACAGAGCCAGGGCCTTTTCTGCTTTTCACACTGTCCTTCTGGCAAGGTTGCATGGAACGTTGGGAGAAGACAGCCTGAACACCTGCCTGCCCACAGCAAGCAGTGAATTAATTCTTTGTTTTGCTTTGCACAGTTTTTGCTTTTCCTATTAAACTCTTTATCCCAACCCATAAGTTCACCAGCTTCTATGTTTCCAATTCTCTATCTGAGCCAGCTGGTGAGAGAGTGAGAGAGCAGCTGTGTGGGGCATAGTTGCTGGCTGGGGTTAAACCACAACAATGGGATAACAACAGATAGAAAACTACCTTCTCTTGACACTGCTTTTGTTACCCCCTGCCCTTTTATCACCCAGTACACACAGAATTTTCCAGTCCAAGAAGGCTGATCTGCAGCCGAAGTGTCAAAGCTCACTCCATCTCCACTTACCATGGTTTTCCCTGTACTCAAAGAAACACAGTGTGCAAAAGCCTTCGTTTTGTGATGTCCCAAAAAACTTGCAGCCTGGTTTCCTACAGAGGTTGCCTCCTCTGTTCTCCTCAGGAGGCAGTGCAGGTGGTGGGGGCTCCTTGCCATGGCTGTTGGGAGCCTGACAGCAGGAGTGCTGGTGGAGGATCTGTGAGATCTGGGACGGGTCAGATGTTGATCTCTGGTGGCAGGTGGGGAGGAAAGCAGGACTGCCATTTGAGGATTGCTGTGTAGATCTTTTGAAGCAACTGCTGCATATACCATTGAAGGTCCTCTTGGCCTTTTGATGGCACATTTTACATGTGGCATAGTCTAAGTGTCTCTGGTCATCCAAGTTGTTGCAGGGACTGAGCTGTCTGGAGTTGTAGCAGCGTTCACACAGCCCATTGTGTTGCACATTCAGTGTGAAGGGGCAGTCTGGGGTCCTGCACTTCATGGCTGTGGTTTCACTGTACAGGAAAAGGCTCGGAGCAGTCGGAGGTGCAGAGCGAGGCTCTGTTACAGGCCCTTCAGATGTCCATCCCCCAGGTTCACGGGAGGAGCCTGACCCAGCTGCCTTCAGCTTCTCAGGGGCTACTTTGGAGGTTTGCTTTCTTCCTTTGTTTCCTTGGGACCTCTGCTCAAAGCATTCGTGGCAGTAGGGCTGAGTGTTCACAGACATGTAGAAAGGGCAATTTGGCGTTTCACATTTCATCTGTAAGAGGGAGAGCTGGGAAAGTGACAGTTCCTGTCTGTTCCTGGAACATGTCTCTCTTCTAGCAGGTTCAGCATTCTCTTGCCACTTCTTGTACTCGTGTTGTACCAGCTGAAAATAATCTTCCACAAGGTTTATTTCTTTGGGTAGGTTGCCTTCATCTAACCTGACAGCCAAAAAAGGAAGATGGCATCAGTGGTTGAAAACAGCAGATGGTGGGGGTGGAAGCAAATACAAGAAATGCAGGAAAGAAATGTAGACTTAATGCACATCCATATTACTCAGATAGAAGACCTGGGATGTTACACTGTTGCTGTAAATGGAGACAATTTTAAACCCAGGTGTTCAGTGATGGAGACTTCCACATCTGAAATAAATGTCCTGACACAATGCTAAACAGAAGTATTCCTGGCAGACTTTGCTAGGTGAGGGTCTTCTGTCTAAGAGCTGTTTCTAAGAGCACAAAGAATATGGGTAATCTCCCAGAAGCAGAGAGTCCCCCAAATGGTTAATTTCTCTGAGGACCAGTGCTCAACTGAGCAGAGGTTAGAGTAGAAGACCCCTTTCTTCACCATCCTGCACGAAGAACAAGCCCTTCCTATAGTGAGCTCAGCATTTCATGATAGAGTTTATCATGAAATCTGCTCCTGGTTCTGCCCTGTTGCGTCTGTATCTATCAGCAGAATTCTTCTAACAAACTGTGGAGCTTCAGTGTAGTGTGTGCAATGCTAGCATCCATCACACCATCCTTATTCTGCCTCCAGCTGCAGGGAAAAACCCTACACTGGACCTTCACCATGCCACAGTTGGTAGGATGAGGAGCTAACATTTCTGGCAATACTCCAGAATTTATCTAGGCAGAGCAGCTAGGGAAGGTCAAGTGCTACTCTATATGTACACATAAATCCTTTGGGTAGGACTTCAATTTTCAAGTTCCCTACACCAGAACCAGCCAACAGCATAAAGATTCCTTTCCATGTGGCAGTGGAAGCAAAGACAGGATAAAGGGAGTTACTTCCCTCCATCGGTTCTGAGGGGACTGGTTGGGCATCACTGCCAGTATCCACTGAATATGAGAAGCTGATGGGTGTTGCCAGCTGCTCCCTGCATGTTAGTGACGCTCAACCATCAGGGGGATGAGCAGAGGTGCCGCTTTCTCCACTGGCCACAGCTTCCTGCCTACTGTTACACAGAACAGCCCAGGGTGTTGTGGCACGTGCTCAACATACTGCCAAGTACTTTCCCCAGGGCAGCCAAAATTACACCACCTGTCCATTATGCAATGTGCCCTTACACAAAGCACAAGAGCTTGGGCTAACTAGTTCCTGCATTTAATTACTTTTCAGCCACCCTCCTGTGTAATCCAAAAGTCAGTGAAACCGATCAAATGGATTTCTTCTAAAATGCTAGCTCCAGTTTGCTAAGTCTGAACACATTTCTGCCTTTAAATTTGAAACTGGCCTCAGCTCATACTACTTCAAAACATTTCAACAGTAATGCCAATATTTGGTATTTTAGGTAGTAAACACACGGGCTTCCTAAGAAGAAAGGAAACGCCAAAAGAACACACTGCCCAGCTTGTCCCACCTCTGTAAACAAGTTAACTTGGAGGAAACAGAAACAAAACTCACTTTGCAGCGTTAATTAGATGAGTTGTACCATGATCCCAGCCTTGGACTGGAATTTCTATCACTATCAAGTAGTCTTTTAGCAGCTGCTCTTTCTCCCTCTCTTCTGCATCTGTCAGAAAGTGCACATTCAAATCCTCAAATCTGCCTTGTTCACTGGTGACCAGAGGGACAGCCCGGATTTCTGTGGGGAAACAAGATGGATTAACACATACACACACACACACACATATATATATATATAATGTACGTATATGTGTATATATATATATATTCACACACACATAACCAGCCAGTAGGAATAACCATAAAATGCAACACATGAAGATATCACCACTAAACTTTTGAGGGAGAGGAGAACAGCTGGGCAGAGCAAACAGTTTCTACATGATACTATTGGGGGAGGTCGAAAACACAGCTACATCACAAACTTAGCCCCATCCCACAGTAGTTTTAATGTCCCCATAACAACTATTTTCTCCACATGAACAGGATTGTGATCCTTCTTTATTATGTCTTTTGGTGGGATGGTGCTGTAACCTGAACCTAGAGAACTGCTGTCCACTCAGAAGAGATGTGTTAAAAATGGTGAAATATGTATTTCATTATTCCTGCCAGGCAGTGGTACCCTACTGTGAGACTGCATTCTTCAAAGCTTCTTCTCCTACGACGTGGAAAGGAGGCCAGAACACAATAAAGTAGAGACTACCCTTTGACGAATTTCAGCCTGCAAGCAGGTGAGTTGCACTCTACTTTGAACCAATATCTTGAAGGTAACCTTAGTTTCTATCCAGAGTCACAAAGCTTTTTCTGCTCAGATTTTAAGATTCTATTTCAAATTAATCTTATTTAACTTTAAAAATGCAAATCTAAACCAGATCATATTTCAAATGCTTTATCAGCACAGTGGTTTTGACGAATGAACATGAATACCAGACAAGGTACTTGAAAAATACCTGGCCCACTGTCCTTCAGAGTCACCAGTGGTGTAAAATGCATGTTGTCATAGCCAAGCACAATTGGGTATCTGTAGCATTCTTCAGCTGGCCACAGGAGAGGCAAGTAAACACCACCAACATTCAGAGGAGCAAAACTGGAGCCTGACTCTAAACTTCTAACCACTTTATCTGCATAAAGAAGAAAAAGAAAACACGAATACGTATGTGCTATAGGCAAGAAAAAATGTAGGCTGGGGATTTTAGAATAATTGCTGAAAACACTATGTTCTGAAATGCATCTACCTGAAAACAACCATTGTTGACTAAGACTACTAACACAGCATAAGAGTAACACAGTGGGATGACTGGCCAGGTAACTCACCTGCAAGGACAATGATTGGCCTTCTGAGGATGTTAGCAAGGATGAAGATGTGGATTTCTTCCAGTGCATTATAGGGAAGCCTGTTTTGAGCCCCAGATATTTCTGGGGAGGTCATTTCAATGAGGTATGCCCACTCCTCTTCCCAGTTCTGAGGAAAGAAACAGCTGTCATGAATGGCTCAAAGACATGGAGGTCAAGAACCAGCTGCAGCACAGTAGTGCTCAAATAATCATATTTTTCCACTTCCTCCAAAGGAAGACAATTTCTGCTCTGCACTAATGACGGAATCCTTGAAGCCACAAAGCAAACAGAATCAGCAAGGCAATGCTGGCAAGCACTCAGAAAACAGCACCATTCCCTCAGGCTGCCTTACCCGGGTGTCATAACGGAGTCCAGTTTCTACAAACTCCTGGGATTTAACAGCCTCCCGCTGCCAGCGGAGCTTGAAGTTCCGTGTGTCAATCTCCCTGAGAGCACTAAACAATGTTTTTCTTAAGACAAGGTCAATATCTTCAATACCCCACATGTACTGCGATGCAGCATGCATAAGGCAATTTCCATCACCTGCAAAAAAAAAGAGAGTGCATTATTTTCAAATGGCTACTTAAATAAAATGACACAAGCCTGTGGGACGTAGAATTACACTGCACATATACACATTCCCTGTGCACTTCTCCCTAAGCCTCAGACAGAAGGGTTGTAAAAAAGGAGACCAGAGTTACAGTCTCTGTTCAGAGACAGAAAGAAAAACTTCCTTCCCTGTTGGTTTTGTCTCTGCACCAGTCCAAGTTAAGCTGTCATCCAGCAATGCCCCTTACCTATCTTACTTAACTTTGATACCACAAACTAAATTTTGGGATCAACTACTAAGGTCAAATACAACTGAAATAGCTTTTTAAAACAACAACAAAGGCATCTTAAAATTACAAAAAAAGATGTAAATGTCCCTCATTGGCATTTATACAAATACACACACAACAGTATGGAGTTGAGATAATGGAAACAATTAAGCAAATATTATGGTAACGCCAAGCCTCACATCCCCTGATGAGCACTGCTTGGCATTTGGCTCTGCTTGATGGAGGAATTCTAATAAAAAAGGATACAGAAAGGGAATGGCAGGTGATTTATATAAAACTATCATAGGAACACCTCTGGCCTTCCTCTCAGAAATGATAACATGTTGGGTTGTTACACATATTACTTCGAGGGCTGTTTTTTAAAACACAAAATTAAAGCTAAGTCAATGAAAAACAGTGATTCAATTTTTATTTACACAATCTCCTTGCACTGAAAAATTCCTTTTTACAGGTAGGAAGGATTGTGATATTCTGCAGTTTCAGAGGGGAAACTGAGACTTTGAGGAGATAACAAACTTAATTAAAAGGTATGACAAAAAATACATCTGTATCTGGGTTTCAAGTTCTATCCCTAACCATCTTCTTCAAAAGGGGATGTCTCCTCTGAAAGGGAGACATCAAGAATCATGACTTTCATGTCCTCAAATGCAAAACTAGGTCTGATGCTTACCACAGTGGTAAACAGATTCACCCAATGCTAAGAAACCACAGCAATTTTCTTGGAATAGAAGACATCAACCCTGGTAAAGGTACTGGATTTTTCTCACGTAAAAAAAAAAAAAAATCCAAACAATCCCACCCAAAGAATTCCCACAAAAGAATTAAACCCAGTTTGCTACACACATTATGAGTTCAATTACATCATTTGTGAACACTTTTCCTACTTATTCTGTGAAGTTGCAGAGGAAAGCCTACAGCAGACTACAGTTCCTGAATAAGATATAATTTGAAATCTACTCAATGCTTCTTAAATTGTTATGGGATTGGCACATAGCAGATTCCTGTAACTGCTTCTGTTTTTTGAATGCTGTCTTGCAAAGCTTACTTCAATTCTGCAGGCTGCTTACTTGAGCTCAAAAATCAGGGAACAACCAAGAAGACAGAAAAACTGACTGGGTTTCCTTCTGACCAAGAAAGATGACATATTAATCCCATTAAAATTTTCCCTTTGCAAAATTTAGAGCAAAGATAAGATTAAATTTTTTCTCTCTCTGAGAGCTCACTTTCAGTTCTTTATTTAGAAGCACTGCCCAAAATTCCTTACACAGCACTTGGAATTCCCCCACACCGTTTGACTAGCAATTGAGCAACAGTTGTACTTTTTGTTCTGCGGGTGCTGCGTAGCCTCCCTCGGACTTTCCCAGGGGGTGTGGCTGGGTGAACTGGAATGAATGTCAATTCATTATACAAGTGAAATCTCTATAGCCAATAGATGCTGGAATTTTTAAATTAAAAAAGAAGAAGAAAAAACCCAAACAGTTTCGATTTTTGTACCTCCTACCGCTTCTATCATCCATTCAGACGCCTGAAAAGAAATACGTGGTGATTCAAACCAGCTTTTTTCATTAAGAAAACCCCACCACTCCACAGATACACAAGCATATTAGGTAAAATATACATCAAAAGATCCTGTAGGAGATACTTTCTCTGTTTTCAACAACTACAACCTTAATCAGAAAAAAACCCCAGAAATTTCTGAAGAAAGCCCACTGTTGACTGAGAGAACTAACATATTCCTCCCACATCTATGGGTTAAGCAGCTAAATGTTCAAAAAATATTTTTCATGCCACATGAGAGGAAAAAAAAAGAAGCTGTTTTCTGGGATAATACAGGGCTTCTCCAGGCTTCTGCACTTTCAGAAATCATCTCCTACAGTTCAATCTACCTTCTTTCTCCTACAAAGGTCCTTCAATGCAACTACTTTGCATAACCCACAGGTTTCCAAAGCCACTCCTACTCATGCTCTTAATGACCCTGAAGCACTGAACTGAAGCCAAGTTCTTTGTCTGCTCAATGTATGGGGAGACCACAAACCTTGCTTTGACTTCCCTCAACCTGCCCTAGTATTTCAGCACCTCATATACTGGTATGCCTTCTCATGGGTGGGATCCCAGTCCACACTACTTCCACATGCAACACTGGCCGATGATCATGGGACAAGGAAGGATCATTCAGTGTTGCTGAATGTAACCTGGACACCAACAAGGGTCTGTCCAGCCAGTCCCTGCAGGACTTGTATTGACTGGAGATGGGGGATTCTAAAACTGTAATTCTTTACCATGGGAAAGAAATTGTGCACGTTGTCCATTTTCCTGGAAAATCTGTTCAAGTGAAATTTTTACTTGAGTACTTGATATTACCTTCCCAGTACCTGCAGTGCCGCCTGCCCTAGCTGCAACTCTGATCTTTCCAAAGCTCAAGATTCTGTGACTTCCGTTCACATCCCTAATTGCAGTCATGAGAATTTTACACCAATGCAGAGGCAACCCAAAAAACCCACCAGAAGGTCAATGCCTCTACAACAGTTACAAAAATGCACATCAGCATCAAGCTTTAGGTTGGGCAGTGACATCTACTGAGTGGGTTTATTTTTATGGCTTCTGTACAACACAGCTGTACAGTCAGACTAAGAAATATGGCAGAACTTGGACACGGAAAAATGTGGACTAGGAAGATTAAGGCAACAAGCAGATAAGAAAAGAAGCAAACACAGAACACAACAGTGCTGCAGGTCCCCCACACCCAGTGCTTCTATAACTGTTGTGATCTGCTCCTGAAGTAAAAAGTATGTATTTTTCATCTTGAAGTCCTTACTGTCCCAGTCTTTTCTTCATGGTTAGGGGCAACCTGTGCTGTAAGGAATTCTGAGTCCAAATTTGCAGCTGCGTGACCGTAAGTCATAGCTATTACTGACTCTTTCCTCCACTGAATGTGAAATGCCCAGTGACTCTTACAGTCATGTGCCAAGGTTTTCTGCTCAAGACTGTGGACAAACATAACCTGTTCAGGAAATCTTGGCACTACTGCTGTGACTTCTCATTTGTAGCAGTTGATGCAATACACACATGGAGTAACCCAAAAGCAAAGTCTTGAAACCAGCACTGACTCTTGAAAGAAAAGGGCACTGTAAAACTCGTGTCGCACAAAGATGGGTGTCAGTCTCGCACATGGGAGTTACCGGTGGGCCTTGAGGGAACACATGAGCTGGTAAGCCCAGGCAGGGAGCTGAGTATGAGGGAGCAAACTCATCAAACTTATGTGGGGTACTGACTCCAGGGACAGCAGTGTCAGGTGCCCGGGAGGCTTCATGTTCTCAGTGCTATCGCTGTCACTGTTAAAGCTGGATCAGCAAGAAAGCATTGCCTGCCAGCTACAACAGCAGGGCTTATTGGAAAAATATTAGCTTCTGCTAAATATACATGGGAATGCACCCCTGGTCACTCAAAGCATCTGAAGGCTCCTCTTGCCTGGCATTAAAGGATGTTTGGCACTTCCGATGAAGCAGCCGACGTAGCAGTCAGATTCATCGGAAGGCGGCGGGTTCCAAACCAAGTTTTCCTGCCTTGCTCTTGACTCTGACGTACCACAGGTTATTGACAATATGAAAATATCTCTGAAATTTTCACAATATTCATGTACTGTGGTATAAGCAAGCGTCTGCCACAGCCTCAGGACAGTACGTCATGTGGAAAGAATCTTAATTTTCAAAACTAAGATTAAAAGGCAGCACATTTTTAAAGCCATGCACTTCTGTTTGAGTAATGTGAACTCAGATGCTGTTAATAAAGATGCTACATTTGTATGACCTGTTTTACTGTGAGTGCAAAGACCTGCTCATAACTTACCATTAGTCTTCAACGGAACAAGTCTCCGAACTTCCCTGCACCAGTTGAGCTTCCTCTGGCGCTCCAGTGAAGTCTGAGTAGCCTGGTCAGTCAGGGATTTCTGAAGCATTTCCCGAAACTGAGGGCAAAACTGGCACATTCTGAACATTTCTATGGTGTATCTGTGCATAGTCCTGAAGTGATGAATTATTCCACTGGGAGGTTTGACTAGATCCTCAGGTGTCCTCTCTCTGATCTTCATAGCTTTCAGCATATTGCTCTGATACAAAGCTTGAGGAAGAATGTGTTGGCCAGCCATGTTTCTAGAAGACATCTGAAACGAAAAAGGATCCTTTTATTGGCATGTTAGTGTCCTTCTATCACAGTGCTAAAACCTCTGCAGAGACTGAGAAGGCCCTTTCAGGGTGGAATTCTGAATGAAGTTTTGCCTAAAACAAGCACAGAGTAGATGCAGTCCACCTAAGTCTTACATAAATAACATTTTTTAAAGCTCATATTCACAAACTTTTTTGCATTACTCAGATACAGACATTGATCAGCTTATCCCCCTCATTTGATATAATTTACTGTGATATTAAAGAGGATTTATGCATTACTAAGGAAACTGCATCATCATTCAAAAAAAGCATTTAAATCAAAATAAGAATAAGTGAAAGCAAGATCAAGGGAAGGGAAAATTATCCTGGAAACTTAACTAAATGATAATTACACAATGTAATCCCATATGCAGTTGCTGAATTTCAGCACATACTGTTTTGATAACATGACAAAAAAAGCAGTTAAAGATCATTTCAGATTTCCACAGCCCATACATTCTGAGCATCTGCTGAGTGATGGTCAGTAGAGCACAGAAAGAGGACAAGGAGTTGCCAGCAGTGCTAGTATTAGTCCCATACTTACAGTGGCCAGATCTGGTATATGAGGACAGGCTTAGGTTACTTTTCTTGAGGCTCTTTGTAATTTGTGAGTGGTAGAGCTACAGCTCAGAAGTGCTTGTGCCGTGTGTGGGGGTGCAGACTGCAGTGCCACTATTACTCAGTGGTAAGTCAACTGAGCTGAAAAAGCATTTCCATTTGGCTCAAAATCCCCAATGTATTTCCACAGCAGGACATGTAATGTTTACTGACCTGCATCCCTTTCTTCGGTAACTCTGGCCTCTTGGTGTACAGCGGGAAAAACAAAAAAACCAAAACCATAACCTCAAACCTGCTACACTCTATGAAACACTTATTCAGAGGACACTAACTTTGTGGCTAGTTAGAGCAAAACATAGGGACCACATCCCTCAAAACCCCTGTGAACTACAGTAAGAACACCAATAACAGCAATAACCTGTTTTTTACAGGGATATGCTCTCCATGCTGTCCACAAACATTCTTGCTTTGTTTAAAAACAAAGAAAAATTTGTATCAAAACAAATAAAAGTATGCATGCCTAAAAATGTTGAGAGTACAACTAGTCACATTAGGAGAACCCACCATTGTAATTATGAATCTAGGGACAAGTATCAAGCCACATATGTGTACCAATCTTCGGACATCAAGTACTGGGAAACAAGAAGCAACTAAAAATGGTTTATGCAACTACTAAGAAGTTTTCTCATGGAGATGGGAGTCAGGAGGCACAGAGAGAGGAAGAACTCCAGCCTGACAGAATGAGGAAGGCATTCCCAGGTCTATGGAGGCAGAGGACCCCTCTTGCACAGAAGGCCTTCATCACCTCCTTCCCCACAGGGAAACAGTTGTTCTCTCCTCTTCACCCAGACACTTCCATTGGCAACATCCACCTCCAAATGCCCAGCCAAAGCTTTTGAAAAGACCTGCTCAGGGTGAGAGGGGACCTCAAACTGCAGGTGCAAGAGCTGACCTCTATAAGCTCTTTGAGAACCAGCTGATGGAGAGACACAGCAGATATCCCAACAAACCCTAAATAGAGACAGATGAAACAGGCGATGCTACAAAGACCTACTTTAGGATGATGTAATTCACACACCTAAAAGCACTAGGGACCATGCTCAGAGCTGTCAAGTCTTGCAACATATGGGAAAGCTTTCCTTTAGGTAATAAAGATGTCATATTCTTATCATTCCCCTACCAGTACACAGCCTTAAAATGAAAATAACACATTTTCTCATCCACTCTCTTCACCAATATTGTTTTACACATGCTATTTATGTAATCCTTTATTTAAATGCATGAATGATTCTAAAAAGGAAATATAAATAACCCCTTACTAATCTGCATGATAACCACAGCTCTACTTTGCTCTGAAATGACCAAAATACTGAATTCTTTACTTATGTTAGTAGAAACATTGAGTCAATGGGATTTTTTTTTACACGAATAAAGACTAATCACATGACTAAGCACTACCGGCATGGACCCTTGAAATGGTTATTTCCAGCTTTAAGTAACAAAAAGTACTGAGTTTACAGAAGGACTCACTGAAACTGCATTATTCGATACTATGTTCTACCGGCATTTTATTCCCCTCTGCACGTGGAAATTACTGCCTGTGCTCTTTACAGTCATAACTGTCAATCAAGACAAAAGCCAAGCAACCCTTATTTTCAAAATCAATGTAATGAAACAAACAGAATTCGACAGCTATATAAGCTGGAGATTTAAAAGTAGAAAAACTGAGCTACAGTTATATTAGTTTATAGTCTACTTTTCCTTGCTGTGTGCTATGCTACTTTAACCTTCTGACAAGTAATGACTAGGAATTTCCAGAAAGGAACAGCTGTAAACAATAATTAGAGACATACAATGCTGAGGATGCTGGGCTCGGGAAAGCTGAATACTGTTCTGAGATCCGCCAGTGGTTTCATAAAGTTATTTTCATTTTCTGTCCTCTATCTGAAAAACCGCAGTTAAAAAAATTCTCCATAAAGCGCGAAAACTTCTAAAACAAACATGCTTAATATCTTTAAAGCTCCCACAGATTTTCCTGCCTGGGTCTTTACTCGGTACAAACCAAAACACAATACTACTCTTCACCAAACCAGACGAGGAGGACCGAGGCTCTTTTAAATCCCGCGGGACTGGCTTATACACGGCGTTCCGCGTTCTTAGCTCCCTGACCTACACTGCTCCGCTGGAGGCTGGCCATGCAAGGAGGCAAGGACGGCTTCCCGGGAGAAGGAAGGAGCCTGAAGCGGCATGGCGGATTTCCCCGCGGCACTCGCAGCCAGCCCCGCAGCTGCGGCGGATCCCCCGCGGGCCAGGCCGGGCCGGCAGAGCAGCGGGCACAGCGTCACCGCCCGGCCGGGGCCGCCACACGGGGAACGGCCGGGGCCGCCGACAAACCCGCCGGGCGCCCTCCTGCCAAAGCGCTCCGGGCTCCGCCGTGTGCTGCCCGGAGCGGCGCTCACCTCTCCGCGGCGGGCTCCTCCTCCGGCCGATCCTGCTGCCCTGACTCCTGCTCAGCTGCGAGGCTGGGGCGATGGGACAGAGCCGCGCTCGAGATCCATCAACCCGGGGCTCCTTCCTTCCTTTCTCTCCACCCTCTCCCCGCCGGGGCTGCTGCTGCTGCTGCTTGCTGCTGCCGCCGCTGCGGAATGAAGGGCTGAGCCCAGCCTCTTGTTTTTTTCCCTTTCTGTTTAAGCGCCCGGGTGAAAAAAAAAAAAAAAAAAAAAGGTTGAAAACACAAGACAAAACCCCCCACCGGGGATTTCCACCGGCAGAGCGCAGGGACTTTCCGGCCTGTGACAACCGCCGCGGCCGCCGCCAGGGGGCGCCGCCAGGGGGCGCCGCCGCCTCCCCGCCCGCCAGCCGTGACTCACCCCGGGATTTTCGGGAGCCGGGATGTCATTTCTTCCTTCCTTATTCCTTTCCCCCCGGGCAGGGGGTTGCCCATCCCGTCCCGCAGGCTTCGCTCCGCTCGCGGCCCGCGTCGCTGGGTCCGGAACAGCTCCGTGTCCGTGCGCGGAGCGGCGCCGCGGCAGTGCCCCGCAGCCTGCCCTCGGAGCTCTGCCGCGTCCTCATCCACACGGGCAGGCGTGGCGAGCGCCTGCCCTCGCACACGGGTCTAGGGCTGCAGGTGCTCGGGTGTAGATGCCCACATCCCTGCCCCAGCATCCCAGCAGGACATTAAGGGAGCCAGTCCCATGGAAAGTATTGCTCTTCCAGACGGTTTTCAAACCCATACAACACCTTTTTTTTTTTTTTTTTTTTTTTTTTTTTTTTTTTTTAGCTTATACGCTCACAGTTCTGGCTCTGTATTGTAAGTAACCACAAGTGACTTCATTTCTTCAATTAGAGGTTAGGCCGATATATAATGCCATAATCCCAGTATGCTGTCATTTTTGGCAGGAGATGGTAAATGCACTTTAATCCAGCCCTGCTCGAGGTCAAATTGCTGCAGGTAATTTGATTAATTGGGCTAAAACTATCAAGTCAGGGAGATCTTAGTGTCTGAACGTGTTTGTAAATTCTTAGCTGCAACTAAGAAAATCATGTAGAAATCATTACATTTATTATTGTAAACACCTTTAAACAATGTGCTGATATTGGTGCAGTGAAAAAACTCACGGAATAAACCCCCAATATTAAAGGCCTGTTAATATGATTTTTGGATGAGACTTAGGCTGGAAAAGGGGCAGTTTCTTGCTTAAAAGCCTTACAATCTAAAGGCACCCTGAGATGAAATACAGTGAAACGAAGTTTCTTGCAGTACTGAAAGACTTCATCTTCCCCAGTGATTCTCTCCTGCCTGTTGGAGTATCCACCCCTCCCACTGGCAGGATAAGAAGCCTGTTGCACACATTGAAATCGTCTTAAATATTGACTCCTTCAGAGAACAGGTGGAATTTGGAAGAGTTCAGCTTTGAACTCCTTTGCCTCACTCATCTGGCTCAGATCATGCACTCGTGTCACACAGCAGGGTTATGTGACAACATGATCTTTCCCAGAGTTAACAGATTTGTGCTGGCTCTGCACAGCAGGCTGTCCTTCTCCTCTGCCTTTGTTCAAAAAGAAGTCAGAGTTATGGCTGGAAAAATAATAATCCCTTCCAATTTTTTTCCTCCTCTCCTTGGAGAGTTTTCTTTTAAAGATTTTTGTGGGTGTGGGTTTTTTTTCTTTTTTCTTTTTGTCCCCCTAGCCTCTCTGAAGCCTTGAAAAGTATAGTTGGGTAAGAAGGCTCTGCATTTAATGATTGGTAGCCTGAGGGGTGGCTAAAATCCAGGCGACTGGATGCCTGAGGGAACTGGGCCTGAGTGATTGCTTGCAGAACTAGGGCAGCATCGGTACTGTGATTTACACAGTATATGTTTCTGTCAGCATTTTGTCTGTCATTCCTTTCTCCTGGACGTTTTCCTCTGCCCTCTCATGGGGATTGAGATAGCAGATTACTGAAGTGATCTGCTTAGAGAGAAAAAAAATGTTTTTATACAAAACATTTCTTTCATCTGATAAAAAGCCCCGCCCCTTACAGAGTTTTACAGAGAGTACTTGAAGTAATGGAGAGTTTCACTGTGGAGTAGGAATGATGAGTTAAGGTAGGAAGTAGGGAAAAAAAGCTGACTTGTACCCTACTTTGAAACTGCAGCAAATAAATTAACAAGTACTCCTAGCCATGATGGAGATGCTGAGACCCAGGAAAACCTGAAAAGGCAACAGCTTATTTTTGTTTTCTAAGTGGTAAGCACATCTGAATATTAATAATTACTGTTTACACCTTGATAAACTGAAAGTTGATTGCACATTGCTACAGCTGATGTTTATCAAACAGGTCTGAGCAGGATGGCAGGAATTCATTTGATCTGACTTTGCACAGCACAAAATGAAGTTCTGTCTTGTCAACCATAACTCCTCAGCAGTATGGGAATACATTAAAAACATCAGCAACATCAGTAGTTTTGGAATACATGAATACACATTCCTCTTTTCTGAATGACTCCTGGCTTTTTTTGGTAGTTATAGCCTTTATTTTATCTTGTCATTTATGGTATAATGCTTATATTTCATGAAATATAAACATATATACATATGTATAAAGTCAAGGAAAATTTTCTTCTTTGAAGTGTGGGTGTAAATACACACATATGCACACATAACTATGTACACACGTATTTTTAGGTATGTATGTGTGTATCTCTTGAGGGAAGAGGGAAGTTCTTGGCATTAAGGACAGAATAAGAAATACTTCTATTTTCAGCTATCTACATTCTGGTTAAGTGTAAGGGTGAAACAGTCCACCCTTAGAAATGGTAATGTTTACCTGGAGAAAGCTGTCATTGGGAATTGCAGAATATCCATTTTTTTGTGAAAATTTAAGTAATCAGTTTCATGCACCTCAATCAATAGCAATTCTTTATTGTACTGGGGAAAAAGAAGAAATCTCTCAAGGCCACATTCAGCTCTGTATCTCTAAATTATTTTAATTACTTAGCTTCTTTTTTACTGTTCAGGAAGGAGTAGCTCACGCTCACTAAATTAAACCAAGACCTCAGAGTGTTCAGAACACCATTGTCAAATGTTTCAGAGGTTGCACTAGGAAAGATTCATTATTAAGACTGAAATCATATAATATTCAATGCTAGACTGATAACTATAGTAATATTTATGGAATGTAACATTCAGGCTTTTAATAATTCAATCATTTGCTGTCTTTTAATATCATCTAATTTTGTAAGAGGTGTGATTCATCTAGAAGGGAGGAAAAGGATCATTAAAGGGAAATCCCTTTTAATGCAACAGCAGTGCTTGAGGTCATGCTTGAGTTCAGCACTTGTGTCTTCCAGGAGCTGTTCTGTGGCTTCTTTTCCCGGTGGAGAAGTGATCAGAGCTTGTCAGTGCAAAGGAAAGAAAGGGGGAAAAATCCCCTAAACATCTATCAGACAGAAAGATAGTGCTTATTACTGAACCAAGTAATGATGTTTAAAAAAAAAATACAAACCAAAAAACCCCAAATCATGTCTGCCACTTAGATAGCAAGCGCTGAAATGATTTTGTGATTTTTTTCCCTTATACTCATCTGAATACAGTAAAAGAAACTGCAGATTCCCAAGAAGACTTATATCAGAGTATACTGGCAAATGACTGTACTGGAAGTAGGGATTCTTACTTATGCCCCTGGGCCAAGGCTTCCTCTTCTTGCACTTCTCTCTCTCTTTTTTTTTTTTTTTTTTTTTTTTTTTTTTTTGTTGTTGGAGAGTGTGTGTGCTCATTTTTTTCTTCTTTTTAGTATCTGTGATAGCAGTGTCAGAAGTAAAGGGCTGGAACTGCAGTGGGTCCAAAGAGGCTGAAAGTTCAAATCTTGTCTTAGCCCCTTTTGTTAAATTGAAGATTAAACTGTAAGGCTGGTATTCTCCCAATAAGGCTGGTGAAACAGTGTGAAAAATGAGCTATGGAGGCAAACACTGGACATTTTTAAGAACAGGTTTTATTACCTGCAAGGGGATTAAGTATGGTATTAACCACATAGAAGATTGGCCTTAACCACACTTACCTCCTGGTCTGCAGGTATGATTCAGCACTGTTGTCTGTGAAATGCATGAAAAAGTCTAAGTGATGATGATAAAATCTTTGTAACTTGGTTTTTATTCCTCTGATATCTGTAGATACTGCTGCAAGCCTCAGGACCTCTAAGAACTGCAGACATAGCTATGTATGTAGCAACATTTGTTTCAGCAGCACAGACCAGCGTTACTGACCCTCATCAGTGCGCAGTACAGAGAATTTCAAGAAGGCCCCAGCAAGAAGTAAGAAGAAGACCAATATTATTTATGCTCTAGGAGAGCAGAGTGATTTCAGTGGATTTTGATGCAGACTCAGACTAGACTTGTGGCTAAACTGAGGCAAATACGTACAGCAATAGTAAGCCAAATCAAAGGCCCACTGACCTCGCTGCCTTGTTTCTCACAGAGGTTGAGAAGCTGTCCAGGAAAGAGCATAGAAACAGGATGGATTGTTCACAGTACTTTTCCATTCTGTGCTTTGTCACAATTTCTTGTGGGATTTGGGGCTGTGGCTTACATTCTGGTACACCAGTTTCTTAGTTGTATGGTAACTTTGTGAATGTTTCTTTCCTCACACTTTTCTGTTATCATTCTTGTTTAACTTTGACTACAGACTCTCTAGAATAGAATCTATTCTTGTGTTGTGTTTGCTGTATTTTATCACCTAGACACTTGGTCATTTACCATGCAATGTGGTCCCTCCTTCCAGAGAGTTACCATCCATGTGTAGCAGACTTCATTTAACTGTGAACTACTGCTGTAGGAATGGTCTTTGATTTAGGTTAAGGGTTGTAAGCATAAAGCACTGCATAGGGATGAATTCTGCACAGGAATGTCTTTGATTTCCAAAACTGCCTTAATGCACAGAGCAGTGGCTGGGTTTAGGTAGTGCAAGCCCAATCACTGTAACTTCTAGCTTGATCTTCAGGCTGGTGTAACTGCTGTGCTACCAAAATGCCAGTGCACGCCACAGCAGGGGACTCTAAAGCAGAGTCTGGTTTTGGAGCTGTTTGCTTCAGCCAGAAGTTCAGCATCCATGAGTCAGCAACTGGTTAACAACTAAATAGCTAAAGATAAACCTATGTGAAATCAAGCAGGGACTATGGTTGTTTTCCTTTCTATGTTCCTATCTGATGAGATGATCAGCTATTCTAACTTTAGGTATGAAGTAAGCATTTAGCACAAAGATATATCCTCTGGGAGTGGATGGGAAGGGTCAAGGAATGCAGCTAGCAAATACTTGCTCACTTAATTAAAGCTCTTACTTCTCTTTCCTCTGTCCCTTGAACAATTTCAGCATGTAATGCAGTCAGTAAAACTTTCTTAGATAGACCAACCTGCTGTTCAGCAGACTTACCAGTCTTCCAGATCTTGAGCATTCTGTATTCCTTTCCCAGTGAATTCTAGTTTCACTGGAAGTTCTTACTTTCTCCTGAAATAATCAGTTTGTATCATCTCAATAAAAAAAAAAAAATTAACTGCAAACTGTTCTTTTATATTTATATTAATATATAATAATATATAATTAATATTAACATATTTTTAATATTACTTTTTTATTTCTTTTATATATGTCCAATAATGTATTTTGTTACCTTTGTTTCCACTTATTAAGCCAGCCTTACACTTTTAAAATCAATAAAGCTATTTTGAATTGTGTTTAATTTCCACCTACTTGGTGCATACATGAATGAGTGACTATATCATTCCTTGACAAAATGGGAAAACTGCTGATACTGTTTTCTCTCAAGATGGAAATATCTCTTCTCAGCGGCTCTTAGTGATGGACTTACATGGGGAGGGCTAAGTGAATAAAAAGTGACCGTGTGAAGGTAATCTTTAGTCATGAATCACAGAGCATGAAGCTTGTCAATCTTTTCCTCTGTAATTTTTGTAATTTCCCCAAAATCATCTAAATGTGGAGAAATAGCCAAGAAATATCAGTTTCTACAGTACTTGGTGAATGCTTCTGGCTGGCTTTTTATGTTCATAATTGTCTGGTCTGACAAACAACACATTCTGTTGAGCCTCTTAGACTGTTTCTGTCTCAGGCCCATAACTGCTGTCACATGGTTAACATATCTTTCAGGAACAGATTGTTTTGATTTAGTTAAAGAGAACAGAATTATGTGAGGGGTCTGGTACCAACAGTGCTTACTGTAAATCCTGTTTTAGCCCCTTTTGTTAAATCGAAGATTAAACTGTAAGGCTGATATTCTCCCAATAAGGCTGGTGAAACAGTGTGAAAAATGAGCTATGGAGGCAAACACTGGACATTTTTAAGAACAGGTTTTATTAGTTACTAGTTTAGATGTGAGAATTAATGTCAGTTGTCACACCCTCAACCAAACTGTTCAATTGGGGTTTTACCTCAAAAGCATTCAACAGGTTTCAGACTCTTGTGTGTTAAGAGGCTAACTGCATTTTGGGTCTGTTCAAAGCTCACAGCCTTCAGTGACAATGAGGAAGTGAATTCTTTCCTGGAAATTCAAAAGCAGAGGAAAGGCATTCCCTTTGTGTAGAGCAAATTCTGTGCATGGGGAATAACACGAAAGGCTTTATGAGTGTCCAGAAATTCAAGTTAGCTTTCCAAATGTAGAGAAAATCTATCTGCCCTGTATCAGCAGTGTCAGAATTTCCCCTAGAAAAATATCTCCAAAGAAGGATATTTATTTACACATGGGAATTTACCAGCATACGCTGAACTAAATAACAGAGTCCATAGATTTTTTCCTAAAAGCTAACAGTCATCTCCCATCAGGGAAATGGTGAGTTTGCATTGTAAACATGGGTTTAGTCAATGTCCCCGAGGTGACTCTGATCATGTGTTTTAGCTCAAAAAGCACATTGTTTTCTTCTGATTTCAGAGCAAAGGGACTCCCCATTTTTGCAAAGACAGCACTTGATAGTAAGACTAACATAATCATTGATTCTTAACTTCACAGAGAAGATTTTTTTAAGATTTCTGGTATATCCATGGGGAGAGTATGTTTTCATGTCATATGTTCCCACTTTTGTAATTTTTGATGCTTCAGAAGCAAAAATTGTAGCTGCTTGCTCAAATTCCAGTTTACTCATTCAGGTAGAGAGAATTAAAAGTAGTCCCAGACAGATTTGAGAATCATATAGGAAAAGGTAATTTATCATGTCTAGGGAGTATTATAGAAATATTTGCATCTGTGGTGAATGTGGAACAGCCCAAGTAATTGTTTCTGTCCACACAGTTCTAGAGCATTAAAACAAAGGACTGCTTGATCTGGATCACCTGGACCATGTAAATGCATCTCTCTGTGTTGATCTTCTTCACATGGAGCGGGGCTCCCTTTTGGTGGGGCAGTGATGGAGTCCAGACTGTATGGGACAGGCAGCTTCTGAGAGACCATAGGCTTAAGTCTTTTTGGTATGTCTGTAATAGTTCATTGTCCAAAAGCATTTCTCCTGCTTTCTAACAGAACTGATGAATTTGACTTACACTTAAGAGAAGATATTTCTTTATTTGGCAGACCAGTTTTACAGAAATTTGCTTTTTCTATTGCATAACCTTTTGTGGTTTTTTAATGGGGCAGCTGCTGAAGTCCTATTCAGCTTCTCATCATTGTCATTAAAATATTTCACTTTTTAAGCCTTCTCCATACAGAAGAATAGATGTTGAAAAAAAAAAAAAAAGATGCTTTTGCATAATATCTAAAAACAGAGTGAAGGAAATATTCCACTGTGGACAAGATAAAGGTTGAAAGTTCATTGCCAAAAATTTAAGTGCACTGTTTTATCTTAACTGAATCATGCCTGGTTTGTGGAACAGGAATCAAACAATTTAGGAAGTCCAGCACATATCTTGTCCTGATCTCCTCAGCCTCCTCTTTCTGCTGTTTTGCCATTTTTTCCCTTTTATGGTTATGCACTTTGCCAAACTGGTTCATTTTAGAACAAATGAAAGGGAAACAGTAACTTTATGGCTAATTCTCAAATAACTTGCCATGATATTTCATGAGAACTTGGGGCAGAAAAACAAGGATCCTACAGTCTGTAACTATTCCATGGGATTTGTTGCCGCAATGAAGGCCTGCTCTGGCCTGAGGTGTTTCAATGAGTTCAGTTTCACCTGTCTGCATAGGTTTTCCCAGGCAATTTCAGCAGGTTTATGGCATCCTGTAATTTCCTTGACTAAATAAATAATTTAGGTATGCATTGAGTACCAGCTATGATATCCTCTGAAAACATTTGCATTTCAGGGATGATACCTGTTTAAAAAAAAAAAAGAGAGAGAGAGAATGAGTATCAAAGAGCACCCAGGATCACATCATCTGCTGAGAAACACACAACAGTGTATGCTGGATATGTGTGTAAACAGCAATTATTCTATTAAGTAATGCATGGGCTGTATGCTCCAGTAAGAATATATATCTATGCACATATGAGTACACAGAGAGAAATGGAACAGAGAAGACTAAATCATAATGTGATAGAGGCAGCAAAATGCAAGCAACAGGAACCAAGACTGTGGCATAATATTTACAGAGTGGGTGGTTCTCACAGCTTCCCCATGAATCACACTGTCAGTAATAGCTCTTCCCCACAAATCCTTTCAACCTTTGTGCCTTTCTATTCTTAAGAGTATGGTGTCAGGATACTGCACAGCAAGTCTGCAGGCTGTACCTGTGGGTGCCCCCATCCCTGTTGCTCAGATCTGCCTGCATTGAACACCCCATAGCTGCTGACTCTTGGGGGAGCCAGGGCAGTGTAAGATCAAGAGTGTCTGCCCTGATAGCATCCTTTCTGCTCATCTCACTACCTGAGCAGGAAAGTATCTCTTTTAGTATATCCAGTGGTTCTAATAGCATTGTGGTAAGTAATTGCCATGATTCATAAACTGTATCCTGAGAGGGACTTAATCTGAGTCACTTCAGTGTGATGGAAAATCAAACTGAGTGATAAGCTTCAGGCTTTTCTAGTGATCCCTCAAGATCATCAGTCCTACGGGCAGCATGTCAGCATCTGAGTGGCTCGCTAGGTATGCTCTGACATGGTCACTCTCAACATGTCCCTGCAAGTACACTCAGCCTGAACATGTCTGTTTTATAAAAGTTCTCCACCTGAAACAACAGTCATTAGTTATTCCTGGTCACAGGCCAGGACCCAAGCATGCATCATTCCAGGAGGGCCTGTGCTTCTATGACTGTTTACTCCTCTGGCTGCAGGTCCATTACACTGGCTGTGGGAGCAGGTATATGGTCTATCTCTGTTCTCTTTCTGCTGTATGTCGAATCCCTAGAGGTCCAGGGAGGAAGTCATCCCTGCACACTTTGTCTTTGTGATAGATTCTTGTGGAGATTGCAGAAGAAAGATCTGTTCTGCTCCCCTTGGCTGCTTGGCATGTATACTTCAACTGCCTGTGAATGAAAACAGGGTTATCTCCAGCCTCATGTTCTGCAGAGATTAGTTCCTTTACAGATAGGGCAGATTGCACCATAGTGGGAGTAGTTTACAACAGGCCAAAGTAGAGCTTTGCTATTACTTCAAAGTTCAAAGTGGGAGTCTTCAAACTCCAGAGAAACTTCCCGGTACCAGAGCCATCCTGGGCAGAGAGGGTGACTCCTTCCGAGGAAATCCTGCTCAGTTCTGATGAAGCTCTGAAGTAGTTTGTCTGCTTCCACTGAACTGTGCATAAAACCCCCACAATGCTGTTGTAGTGCATAGTGAATTTAACATCTGAATTGCTTATCAGAGGTAAATCCCCTAACTGAACATTCACCACTGCATAAGCATTTTGCAGGTTAGAGGCACCTACACACACTTACC
The DNA here is from genome assembly GCA_018697195.1 of Certhia americana. Taxonomy (NCBI): domain Eukaryota; kingdom Metazoa; phylum Chordata; class Aves; order Passeriformes; family Certhiidae; genus Certhia; species Certhia americana. Next base: position 62,329,414 of record CM031859.1, read on the forward strand.
ATTTCTTGCTTCATTTCAATACTCAGTATATCTGCTTGATGTTAGGCCAGCACTGTTATTGTTAAGAGAAAGTTGATTGGTTTCTCAAGAATGAAATTAGAGCGTGTGTTTTCATTTTATGTCTTAATTATAACCACAATCAGGCAAAACCTGTTTACTGAACTGTTTGGCATTGCTGGTGTTAAAACTGAGGTTCCTGGTTTTTTCCATGTTTGTCAACCCCTTTTTTAAAAGAATAAAAGTATCAGAGATTGGTCTCCACAATGAATTTCATGACAGTTGAGAACAAGGGAAAGCCTGACTTAAAATAGGTAATACTTTTCTACAGACAAGGCTAAAAGAAAAAAAAATACATAATTTTGTCTTAAAAAATGTCACTAACTTTTTATTTAAATTGATCTGATGACCCAGTCTTAGGAGCAAAAACCTGAGTTCTTGCAATAAAAACACTTATTCATTGGGTATGTGCCATTTGCCACTCAAAGAAAAGTCATCCCAAACCTACTGCCGTTTGCACTTGTGGATAGAGACTTTTTGCCTGCCATCCAAGAAATATGCTCTGGTTGACCTGAAACTGTCAAGAGTCAGATGAAATGCTTCCACCTGTCTTCAGGGTGAAGGCAAGCAGAAATACCAATTCCCCCTGTTGCCAAGAGGTGCAGGGGAGGTATCATGTACCCAATGTTGCTGTTCCTGCCTCTGCCATGGAAGGCCAGGTGAAGACAAGGGCAAACTTACCTTCCCTTTACCCTTCTTGGTGATGTAAGGAAACCTGCAAGCTAGGTTGGAGCACAGAGTATGAAGAAGGAGTCTTTCAGTCCCTCTTGTTCAAAGCGTGGTACCTAAATAATTTTTTATTTTTTGTGTAGGAGGGAAAGCACCAAGGAATTAGGTTTCAACATAAACTAAAGATGAGAAATCTTATTGAGGCTATTCCAATTAAAAGTTAAACATTTCTGAATAGGATAGGTGCGATTCAACATGCAGAATTGGAAGTACCATACCCTGGACTGTACCATCTGATGATACTAGATGTAGATAAAGAGCCTGTGTCTCCTCGCATCCCAAAATACTAACCAAAGACTTCTTAGTTAAGACGTAGGGGGCTATAGCACTGTGTCCTTGTTCTTTACTTTGTGTCCTTTATTTTTTACATTTCCAATGCTGCAAGTGGAAATGAAAAGTTTTCTAATGAGTAAAAGTGCAGGTGATTAGAATTTTTTCAGTTTAATAAAAAGAACAGAAAAATCTGCATTTTCTCACAGATCAAACCACTTCTTTTACCAATTTTTTTGTTCTTACACTAAACCAGACCAACTTCATCCAGAGATGGCGTAAACATCCTGTATGTGCCATCCTGCAATCCTGTAACTGTGTGCTCTCCACAGTGTGATGGAGTATGTTCCATACCCCTTACAGATCCAGCATTGCCTACTTGCAACTGTGCAAGGTGATCCAGAGAAGGTTTACCCCAGCCCAGACCTGTAGGACAAGGCTGGACTACTATATATAGTATTATATAATGACTTTGTAAATGAAAAAATGGAACTTGTACCTATCTCTCAGTTTTAGTGTCCTTTGTCTTGCTGGCAGGCATTGTAGAAGAGGGGAATATCGGTGACTTGGGAAGAGCCGGGTGTCACTTGAGTAGCAGTTAAGACTTGATGATGATTGCTGGCAACTGAAGTTGGAGAACACTCAGCTTCAAAGGGGGAGAGACCGTGGATACAGAAGAGATTCTGTGGAAGATGGGAAACTGGAAGCTGAGAAGCTGCATAAGGGAAGCTATTCAGTCAGTCAATTCATTAATCAACACTACTAAAGTAGAAACAAATTGGGATTGGGAAAATAAGTGATGGAAAAAACGCCAGCTCCTAGGAGTTACAGTATGGGGTGAGAAAAGGAAATGTTGGGAGAAAAAAAGATCAGGTAAAGGAAGGACTGAGTGGGACTGGAATAGGAGGAGCCATGGTGAAAGGCTATGATAAGGAGTCAGAAAACAGAAAATGTAAAGGTGAAGACTATCAACAAAATGGCAAATATTACAAATATTGAAGTGATGAAGACTTAGTCAAAAGGATTAAAATAAGACTGGAACTTGGTAAAGCAGGGAAAAAAGAGCTTGGTAGCAAAGCTTGAGGAATGGAGACTGAAAGCTGAAGACATCAAAATTAGAGGGATAGGAAGAAACATGTGCAATCTGAACAAGGAGGAATGAGGACTAAAAAGGAGAAAATGTGAAGCAGTGGGCATAGACATTGTGTACCCCTCTGCACAGTCTGTGCTTGAGCATGGTTTGGTGTTCCAAATCATTGAGTTCTGCCATTTCTACACCAGAGATAGAAAGTGCCCATCACCTTTTCCCCACACTTCTACTGCTCTCCCTGAGACTAAAGAACACTAGAGTCTCTAAGAGTGATCCAGAAGAATGCCTGTTTCCTTCACCTAATATATTTGTCCTGAGGAATCAGGGATATGAGGCAGAGAGAAAAGAACATTCCCCACATGCCCAGGACATCTGCCTTGTTTGCTGTCTAGTGCTGAAGCTTCAGTTTGAAGAGAGATTGCACCAAGAGCAAGCACAGCATGTGTGAAGGCAGTCACATGCTACCCGAGGAAACTGTGCTTATCCTCTTCTTTGCCGCAAAATTTCTGTGTGGTGCTGGAAAATTTTTTGAAACCTACCTTGTCAGAGGTGATGACTGGGTGCTCCTTGTATTATGCATATGTGGGTGGAGATTTCATGTCTGACGTGAAGGACTGCTGAGTTCTCACAGCAGAAGCTGAGGTAATACGTACTGGGCTTTGGAGACAGAAAGTAGAATATTAAATAAACTGAGAAATCAAGTCCTAGGGAGTACAAAGTAGTAATGGAAACTTTTGACCTTAATCACTTCGGGCTTAAACACTTAGTTCCCTATGTGTAAAATGTGGATTGTACCACCCCCTCATGCTGCAGGGCTTACTAACAAAGATTAGCTCATATTCGGATACTCAGATGCTTTGATGATGAGGCAAGAGCAAGAGTCCCTGAGTAATTTTATTTTCAGAGCCATGTTTGAGGAGTAGGTGAAGTGTGAGGCTAAACACTGAGCAAAGAGCAGGACATGAAAGCCCAAAGAGCTGCTCACCAGATAACTAGCTTTGCAGCCTGTGCATGCAGAGATGGCAGAGGGGTAGGAAAAGTCATTGTGAGATCATAAAAGAGCTCTTTGCTAAGGTGACTTAAATTTTACAATTTTCTGTCCTGTTTGGTTTATAAATGCCCAATAAACATTTTTGTGTGCAGTATAAACATGTGTCAACAAGATGTTTGGTGAAGTAGACATTTCTCTCTGCCTATAATATGTGATGAGCGATGCTTTCCTCTCATAGAGTTAAACACTGTGTGGGTGAATAATTTTTATATTAATTTGATGGTCTTAATTATTATGTTGGCATTCATAGTAGCAGATTCTTAGAAAAGCAAGCAAGTATCATGGCCATTTTATACATCTATTCTATCAGTATTTGAAATGTGCATTGGAGAGCTGGAAACAAACTCTAGATCCCAGATCTTGCTCTTTTCCCTAAAGACAGAACAAGGCATGTATTTTTGTTCCAGTCACATTGAGTTAGAAACACTGCATAATTTAACAGGTCTGCAGTTTACCTTGGAGTCCAGTGGTGGTCTCACCATTTAGCTTAACTGGGGTCAGGTCTGGGATAAATAATTATTTAGGAACACTGAGCATGGCAGAGGAAAAATCCAGATCTGATATAGAAGGAAATCTAAATGAATCTTGATTTTATAAAAAGAGGGATGGATCTGATTGGATGGAATCAAAAGAGCTTTTGTTATCAGCAGTTGAAACCCAGGGACATGGATGAGGGGTCTGGCTTTGGAAATAAAAGCAGTTCCCTAGAACTGACATTTACCTGTATGTTAATGAGGAAAGGGGTACTCCTTTCGACTGCACTGAGAGTGTGTGGAATCCCCTGTGATAACTGATCATGAAACTGTCACTGATACTTTTAAACTCACACATTTGGTGGTTTGTTTTTTAAAAATTTCTGTGAGTCACAGGAATCTGTGAGGCCACTTGGGAGCAGGGGAAGATAAAAAGAAACCCTCTGCAATGTAGGTCAAAAAAGTCATTGGAGAAAAAATAAAAGCCCCTAATCAAGTGTAAGTCCTTGCACTAGTCACTATTTTGGGTGCAGAAACATTTAATTTCTGAGCAAAAAAGAATCCACACCTCTGTTTTCTTCTCTACCATAATTTATTCCAAATGTCATTGTAGTCTGTAGATTCAGAGAAATGAGTCTGATAGCACATAGAACATTTATTAACATTTAGTAACATCTTAAGGCTAAATATACACCATTTTCTTTTTGTTTGTCTTCACTAGTGGCTTCTCTGTCTCAGACTTGAGTGTTCTCTTTTACATATTCTGCATTCATAGCAGAAAAATCAATGTCTTTTTTCCCCCCTTTTAAAACCTTTTTGTAATATTTAATAATGTGGCTTAAAACAAAGGTCAAGCTTTCTTCAATTTCACTGTGGAAGTAATGAATAAAAGGTAAATGAAGGGATTTTGCTGTTTCTTACCTTGTCTTGTGCTGCAGCTCTACCTACAACTGAAATTGGGAGACTAATATCAGCTACTGGAAAATGTTTAATATTAGTTATTCTCCGAGCAGAAAATGCTGTAGGCTTTGACCTGTAATTTTTCTTCACTGCAGTCTCCTTCTCTCCAAACTCACGTAAACAACTGATTCTCTGCAGCATTTGCTCTTCTGGCATATTACGATTTGCTCACAACAAGCACTGTCAGTAAGGATTGGTACCTGTGGCATGAAGGAAGCAGGGAGTATCAGGAGCTCCTGAGAGGTATCTTGGGATCTGGAAGAGAGCACAGAAACAGTAACACAGTTCAAGGAGGTGTCAAGTTCTGAGATTCATCTCAAACCTTTAAGGACCCTATCAATGAGGTTTTATCACAGATAAAGCTGTTAGGGAGCTTCTAGTTTATCTGGTAAAACTTCTGGAAGATTATCTTTCTGGCATACCTTCTCCAGCAAGAACTTTTTTTTATTTTAGAAGGATTCAGCTGCAGGACAGCCAATTTTAATTATTAATGGTGTTGTTTCTAACCCAGTACATTTGAACATTTGGTTCATTATCTAGAAGAACGTGTCTATTGGTTTTATTGGCCTACTGCATGCAAACACATGAACTTAGGCCCTAAACTCTAATTTTAAAGAACAGTGAAAAAATTAGGAGGTAGGTCAGTGTAGGTAGAGTTCATATCTTTCCTGAACAGCTGATATAGCTGGAAAAAAAAAGAGGTAAAATTTAATGCACAAGCCTTTCCTCCACTTTTAAATAGCAGATTCTGTTTTCAAATGATGAGGTGTATTTGCATGTTGGAGAAAACAACCTTCACTGAGAAATTTAAAAGGCACAGAACTTTGAGGTGAAAGAAAATCAGCTTATTTTTTTTCAGGCATCTCCTAAGGGAGACAGGGCAAGATGCTAATGGTAAAAAAAGTCAAACAAACCCCAGTTGCTGGAGGTCAAAGCTACACAAGTTCAAATGAGAGGTTAGCTGCTCATAACTAAACTACAGTTAATTGTTATTGGCACAAATACAAGATGAAGCCAAGATCTCTTGAAAGGACAACTCTCTGGATGAAAAGTGTCATCCACACACCACTGAATGCAGCTAACTGTGTTCAGTACAGGGGTGACTAGGAGACTTGCAACACTGGGATTGGTGAATGATTGGATCGTTTTACATAGCTGTGAAATTGTTATGTGCTTCTATGCTGGAGTAAAGGACAAAAATTATGCTGATAGGAGTTAGGTCTTTCTTAATAAGCTATGTCTGAAGCCAAAATTGCATGATTCCAGTAAAAACTGCACCCCTAATTTACAAAGTTACTTGCCAAAATGTCTGGGGTTACCTGAAGAGCAAAGTGACTATTTTTGCATCTGTTTGGTTTTTGTTCTTTTTCCCTTAATTTAAACACTGACTGTAGCAATTGAGAGGGCTGTCAAAATGTGGATATTTCAAACACATCCTGAAACTGGGCTAGGCCAGGTGAAATAGATCTCTGTGTATAGACATTGAATAGAAAATCCTTTTACCAACATCCACAGCCTCTTAAACAAATGCAGAGTGAAACATCATCCTGTGAACCCATTAAAAAAAGGAGGACACATAGCTCTTCCCTGGAGGGACTACATCCACAGAACACTTATGGGTCATAAGGTGCACTCACTTCCATGAAAACAAATAATGGCCAAATTGGGTAATGAACATCCTTGTACAGTTATGTTTTAACTGAATGAGGCATACACAAAAATAGCAATAGTCTCCTTTGGAACGTATATAGAAAAATTCTTTTTAATATAATGTAACTAGTAATTTTTTTTTAAAGGACTACCTTTGCCACTCAGATCTTCAAATGTTATTGTTTACTTTGGGGTGTCTTATTTTTTATGTACTGGACACCCAAAAGAAACTCAAGGGAGGACACTCATGCAGCACTGTAGAAGAATCTGCTTGGTTTAAGTACCTCTCTAAAAGACATCATCAAACAAAGGCAAGTGAGGTAATCAGTCACTTTTGAATGATTTGCCCCCACAAAGGAGTGGGCTTCTGAGTGCACATTGGCCTGCATTAGCTCCTGGACTGCTGAAACACAGATCTCTATGGTTTTCAAACATAAGTGTCTAATACTGCTGAAAGCCTTTAGCATTTATTTCCCTGTCTAGCAGTCATGACAGAGGGTAATTTTATCTTGTGAGGGTTGCCTCTGGTCGGTAGCATGGCAATGCTGCCGTGGCTGGAGGGAGAACATGCATGATCCTCCTGCTGCTATTTTATCAGTGGGGGGAGTCTGCTGCTGTTAGGTGCTGCTGTTACATGCTTGAAAAATTGCACAGTAGATCAGGTCAGTAATGTTGCATCAGCGTTGTTTTCATCATGGCTTTAAGCACCAGTGTTTTTCTCCTAGGAGGTGCGTGTTTAGAGAATTAAAAGAGTTAAGTGCAACATGCTGGTCTTTCTAGGAAAGAAGGTCAAACCACTTTCATCCTTTCCTATTGTCTCCCTTTTTTCCCCACAGCATTTATGACTTTCTCTTCAAATAACAGTTGTGCTTCTGCAGACCTTCAATCTCTCTTAACCTCATGGACCATTTTCATACCTGTCAGTGTCCACAACAGACCAACTGTTGCTTAGAGACAGCTGTTGACATCCAATCCATTTTATTTGCCTTAGCTACATGATCAGTGTCACCCCAAAAGGGACTTATCTGGTTCACTTGCTGGCATAGCTGCTTCAAGAGATGACAGATCGAAGTCATTGGTATGTTGTGTTTCTGTCTTCTGCTGTCTGTTCAGTGGAAAGGCCCATCCTTGCTTCTCTGGTCTGGAGTAAAACTGTGTGCTAAAGATATGTGCATGTAGGAATGAAGAACCTCTGTGGAAATGAAAAACCACTATATTCTTAGAAATGGATGGCCTGTGCAAGTGGTGAGTGTAACAGTCAATCATCTCAGCCCACTTTGGGTACCAGATGTAGGAGGATGTGCCCATGCTGTGAACATTTATGTAGGTATAAGCTATTTTAATATTGCTAGACTGTTTTCTTCAAAGCAATAGCTTCTCTTTTCTCTCTCTCTCTCTTCTTTTCTTTTTTTTTTTTTTTTTTTTTTTTTCACAGAGGGGAATGCCAGACTTGACTAACAAAGACAAGAGCAGACTAAAAGTTTCCTTAACAGGAAGCCACTAGCTCTCCACTTAGCAAGTGGGGAGGAAAAGCCTTTATAAATGTTCAAACTTTCTTATGCAAATTTCAGTTACACACAAGTTTTGGGAGAACTTATTCAACGGTGAATTGAACAGTCTCTCAGCAACTATAAATGTAAAGTACACAAAACTGTGTGCAGCACAGCACAGAAATTTAAAGGTGAGGGTGCTTTCAGGTCTCCCAGGGTGTTGTTCCATTGTGTCCAAACAATCTAGTTTTGGCTGAGGGTAATATATTTTCTAAGAAAATCATTAAAAGAGCTTTAAAGCAAAAATAGATCATTTAAAGACAAAGTAATACAGTCCCTCCAGGGAAACACAATCATTTCTCAAATGAAGGCATTTATTATTGTTGCAGTCAGTTTTTGAGTGACTGAAACACCTGTGCATACAATTGCCATTATTAGAAAATATCCCAGAGCCCTGTCAGAGATCAAGGATGCTTTCTAGCTGCTCTTCTCACATACATCAAGGAGATAATTTTTATTTCCAGGCTGTTCTGCCTTGGACTTGGGACCTGTATGTATTCTTTCTTTGTGGCCTTGGTGATGCCAATCATGTGACACAAAGATAAGCAGATGAGCAGTGACTGAAGCCTTGTTCGGTGTCCAGATACCATCAGAGAGTAAAGCAGAAAGGGTGGTAAATGAAAGATAGGCCATTGTTAACAGGTTGTCTTCTCTCACCAGTCCTCATGGTAAAAAGAAATGTGAAGCAGTTTTGCTGAACTAAAGAGCCACTGCAGCTGCCATAATGGCCTTCCTAGAAAAGCAGTGTTGGTCCCAAGATCTCTTCCCTGGATCTGGAAAATATTCCTGTGGGTTTCCATTGAATTTTGTGGGACGGCCTGCAGACTGTAAGGGCCTTGGTGTGTGTTATATGTTGCCTTATAACTACACTGTCTGACACGTACCCCAGAACTCAATTGTCTCATTGAAACATTTGTCATTGTCTCAGAGAAACCAGCCTGTAGCTGTGCTTTTACATTTAAGTAAGGTATTTTGTGGCTGAGGTATCTGCCTGCTTAAAGCAGGCACAAAGCCTCAGGAGAATGTTGCTTCATGAGCTAATGCTTCAGGGTGAGAAATGGTCTGTCGTTTTTGCTCTGGGACCAGTTTCCTCAGTTCAACCCCTTCACAGATCAAAGGCAGTGTGTTTAATCATGGTAACATGGCCATACATCTTCACAAGGACTGCCTACTCACCAGCTCTTGGTGTGCAAGACCTGGGCTATATTCTTGCTTCTGCTATGGTATTCCTCTGACTGAGATTCCTCATCCACCAAGTGTGGATAAGGATGTTACTCTCCTTTGTGAGGTCTGTTGCTGTGCGAATGAAAGCAGTGCATAAGGGAGAAAATTGTGAGAGGGCAGAACTCAGAGCTGGCCTGCTGCAGCTTACGGTGTGCTGCTGTGCTGTGGGTACAGAGTCCTTGTCAGATAAGGGGAGAGGTGGTCTCTTTGCTCACTTCACTCGTCTTCTTGAGGCAGCAACCCCTTTTATCTATGTGACTGACATCTGAGAGAAATTACCATTCTGTAGGGAACTGAAAATGCTTTTTGGTACGTTGGAGAATTTTATTCCCTAACAGAGAAGCACAGAACTTTTTACCTAGAAATAACCCTGGCGAAATCAACTGCCTCTAGCTGTCCACAGCCTTAGGTTATCACACAGCGACACATGCCACACACCAGCAGATAAAGTGCTTTGGGCCCTGCTGGGGAGCGGGAGATGGTTAAGAAAATTCCTGGGTACTACAGATGGCAGCAGTAAAAGGTCAGGAGGCAGCAGGTTTTTTTTTTCCCTGACTCAATGCTGATCCTTTACTTCTGCCTGTTGTTAGACAAACTGCATTGTGCATAGTCACTGTCTTTCTCATGGATTTAAAAACTGACATTTTGACACTTTTTAGCATCAGCAGATGCTACAGTGCTTTTTGCAGTATCAGGCTGAAAACAGTTTTTTTATGTCATGACAGACAAGGTAAGCAGTTTGGGCATTCAGAGGTGATCTGTCCTACCCCTGCCCTGAGACCAGACCTCAAAGACCTCAGCTGGTTGTGACATATACCCCTATTACCTGTTCTTATACACTTGCAATGTTGGCAAGCATCTGGTCCAGCATCTCCTTAGTTTTACTGACTGGGGGTGTCTCCTCACATTTACTTGCAGCTCTCTAACTTGTGCACTCTGCAGTTGGACTCAAGCAGTACAAACATCATCTGGCACCAAACACTGCCACTTTGCAGAAAATAAGAAAATTATTATTTTTCTTATTAAAGAAATGTGGGGAAATTAAGTATTCATAGTGCAACTATCTAGTTTCAGAATGCTTTCTGTCTTTATGATGAAAAGCCAACAAGGAGAAACCAACACCGCAGGCTGGATGTCTCAGGTGCTTCTGTGCCCTGACCCGCAATTAGGACCAGTGACAGCACCAACCTCAAACCCTATGTGAATGGCACATGCTTTGACTACTGCCGGTACCAGTCCTGGCAGGGGCCAGTTCAATCAGCAGGGCTGCAAGGTCTGGCACCACCTCACTCTGGCATTTCGCAAGTCTGCAGCAGAGCTGGAGCCTGTAAAGGAGGTGGTTTGGTGCGTATGTGGGCAACTGAGTCAATCTGTGGGTGGAGGAGGTCAGTGCTCACATTTGGTGACCTTGTTCTCACCCCCCCATCCCCGAGCATTTTCTCATTATGTCCTGGGCCTGTTTCTCTTTTTGGTTGTGTGAGGAACAAGTGGTTCCTAATGGACTTCAGTGGTTTCTCCTGTGCTGGGCAGTGGCACTTGTCCTGTGCCCAATAGCACATCAGCTGGGTGATCCTGGTAGGTGCTGACACCAGGTGAGGTTTGGGGCACAGCCAAGGCAGCACAGTGAGACAATGAGTGGCACAGAGCAGCCCAGGAAGCCACATTTCTACCACGGTAATGCCAAAAAAGATTTTAAGGGCTTCCTGCAGAAGCAAACACAAATGAGGTAAATATCTCTTTTGAAAGCCTTCAAAGAACTTCATATCAGGGTCCTATGCCCCCTCCTGTCCTACAGACTTATCTTTTAACTTTACTGTTATTAACCAGATAGTTAAGCAAAGAGCTGGATCCTGAATAAATCAGAACAGCTCCACTGAAGTCAACAACACAGCAATGTTATTCTAATATCAGGGTGTGGTACAAACATCAAATTAAAAATTAATTTGTTATCTGCCTGGATATAAATTCATGGGGCAGGTCCTCATTTTCCCATACTGTCCCATCCTGCAAAAAATGAGATGAGTTTGTCTTGTTTCAGTATGGATGTGTCTGCAGACACTGCCTGCATAGGAATTCCCTCATAAATTTTCTCTTTCAAGGGTGGTCACTGTACTTTCTCCTTATCCAGCAAAAAATCTGTCCTCAAGTATCAATTTCAAAATGTGCATGTATCATAAGTTCACTTATATATTGATTCATTACTGTGCTTCTGCTTAATTTATCAAGAATTCTGTGTTAGCCAAACTCTTGTAATTGTGTAATAGCAGAAAAAAATACAAAAGAAGTGGTAAGTTGCATCATTTACACTGCACATTTACCAATATTCCTTGATGCATCTATTTCTTGTGTACCAAGTATGTGGCAATTTCACACAAATCAACTGACCTTCATTGAAAGTGACTTCTATCTATATGAACCAGTATGAACCAGGCAAAACTACTATTATTTTTCATTTCCCAGTAACAACCAATTTAGTTCAAAACTGATATTTTGTAATAGCTGAAATTAAGTTTTTTTTCTACCAGACTCTCCTGATGACTTTTTAGTGTAAGATGGGCAACACTAGAGAGATGGAAGCAGATCATTTCCACTAAGAAAGGTCATCAGCCCTATTGCAAAAGCAGCCAGTTCCAGCTGGACGCATAATGACTAATATTCAATGGAGGTTTTTTTCAAGTCTGTTGGTTTGCTTATTTTTGCTCTACACTGTCTTTCTACTGTTTTGACAAAAGCTCCAGAATTTCTGAAGTGCAGCTGTTTTCTGCTTAGCTCTGTTTCTAATAGTTGCCTAAAAGCATTTTAATTTTAAGGGCAGACAGAAATGTCAGTTTTAAAGAAGAAAGCAATTTTTCTCTTTTTTTGGTTAACCCATTTTTGACCTGGCAAACATAGGTGTGATTTAGGTTATCTCCAGCTACAGTGGAGGGATTGTTGATCTTGGTTCAGCTGAGGCCAGAGATTGATTTCATGAACACTGTTTTTACAGGAGCGTGACTCTGCTGAGGTCCTTTGGCTTCCTGTTCAGTGAGGCTGTGCTTGGCATCCTCAGATTTAGGCACAATGTGAATTTTCTTAGACTTCACCCTCCAGCCCTTGTTTTGTTTCATCAGCCCTTCTGTGCCTGTGAATAATGGTCATGATCACATCATGGGGTGGCTGTAGGGAGGGAAGGTCCCCTCTGCTGCAGCCCTTTCGGTAGCAGCAGTGTGGGTGAGGTAGGTGTCCGTGGGAAGGAGAGGGAGTGGATTTCAGGCAGTTTCTGGTACCATGGTAAGACACTCTGTGCAAGGTGATTCACCCCCTCAACACCATTCAAATTATGAGTGGGTTGAATCCAGTAAGGTCATAGGCACATAATAAAAATAAACACAGACCTCTGAGGAAGATAGGTGAGGGGGCAGTAGTATGGATAAATCAGATCAATCTTCTTTTTTAGTAACACTGAGAGCAAAAGCAACTGTTCCTACTTCCAGGCTCTAAGGCTTTGCCTCCTCTTTGCATTCTGGTGTTGGTGCTGTAGTGCATGTCTTTGACACCAAGGAGAGGTCCTGCCCATGTAAAACTTTTTGAGTGCATTTGAAGGTGCTGAGTGCTGTTTTCTGGTGCCAGACCACAATAATAAAAATGGGCTAGCAAGGAACTTCTCTGAGGCTTACTGAGACCAGAATTGAAGGTCATGCTTGCCACACTTCTGTTTTGAGATATTAGGGAGTGAAATAGATGAAGAGAGAGATTATTCCCCCTCCACTCAGAGCTCATCAGAGCACATCTAGAATATCATGTCCAGTTTCACACTCTCTCCCTCAAATACAGGGAAGTTGGGGCATGTTCAGCAAGATGTTAAGGGCTTGACCTTTGAGGAGAGACTGAGGGATTTGGTCTAGTCCAGCCTGACGCAGAGATTTTGGAAGGACCTAAGAGCAACCCCCCAGCACAGACAAAGGGATCAGAAAGAAGACATTGCCAGAATCATCACAGCACTACATATCAGGAGGACAAGCAACAAGGGACTGCAGTTGTAACAAGAGGCGCAGGCTGGATATAAGGTTGCACTTCCCCGGGAGGAGAGAATCAAGCACCAGACCGGGTCACCCAGTGAGGTTATGCAGCCTCTCTTCTTAGAGTTTTTCAGGACTGGTCAGATAGAGTCCCAGGAGACCTGGTATGAATTTACAGCTCTGTCTGCTTTGAGCAGGAAGTTAAAGTAGGGACTTGACATTCCTTCTAGCCTGCTACAGTGTGATCCTGTGTCTAGTTATCCCATACTCTGAGGTCATGGAAAGTTTTAGGTGAAGTTTTTGGGTGAAGTGTTAAAAAGATCTAAAAAAAATGCATTTTAGCCCCTCTCTCCAGCTTTGACCAACTGATTTCACTCCAGTCCAGCAGCTCTGATTTCTCTAACCATGATCAAGCCGTGGGTTTGTGTACATGTTGTCGTGGCAGCTCAGAGGACAGGGGTGCTGGGCAGAGGGGATGGGGCACCCACTTCCTGAGGAGATTCTAATGCTAAAACTTAATTTTTATCAATTTAATGAAGTGTTTAATCAAGTGGGATTGGCTGAGCCTTTTGGGATGCCATGTAGCCTCAGAGACAGAAACAGAAATACAGCTTTGCCCAGTAAGGTATACCTAGTGGGATACCTTGGCAGATAAGCTGTTGATAGAGATACCATGCATGTAATATTGGCCAATTTTGAGTTTTAGTCTCCACAGAATACAAAATCAATATCATACCACAGCATTAAAATAATTTCCCCAGAATACAAAAACTCCTCAGAATACAAAATCAATATAATGAAAATAATTGCAATTATTTGCAGTATTTCACTTTCCAACCTAAAAGTAGTTGTGTGCAAAGCCATCACCAAGACTAGGGCATCCGTGTTGCCTGTGGGGTGGTCATTGTGCTCAACAGTGCCACAAAAAAGTATGTATCATACCTTTTCCTTCCTTCCTTGCAGATCAGACACTCAGTGTGAGTCTCTTCCCTCCCTGTGGAACCCAGTGCTGAGAAGCCAACGGCAGTCAAGAGAAGTCACCGTGTCTGTGTGTTGGTGGTTTTTTTATGAATGCAGGAATTACCACAATTGAATGAATAATTCATTCATGAAAATGATGCTTGAAAAAGAAAAGTACTTTTCTATTATTCTTGGAAATTGTTAACCCAGTTACTTTTTTTGTCTTTGCTGTGGTGGGACCTAACAGCGGCTGTCACTGAGAGCCAGCAAGTTCATCTCAGTGAAAGTTAGTGAGTGGGGGGGGCAGGAAAGATGTAGGCCCTTCCCCGCTGTCACGGATGGCTTTTGTGGGTGTTCTCAGAAAGTCCTGCCGGGCGTCCCGGGTGACTCACTGGCAGCTGACTGAAGGCAGGCAGGAGGCCAGCAACCCCTGTAGGACTGGAAAGTACAGAGCCATCCCAGCATGTGCCAGAAAAAGGAGAAGAAGGCATGCAGTGATGTGTCTGTCCTGTCCGTCACAAGGCTAGAAAAAGGTGACTCTGTGTTCTTTGTAGGATATATGGGAGCTTGGTGCTGTGAAGTCACCTTTGTTTTCGCAAGAGGGACTGTTGGATGGTCATGTAGAAAGGTGAGGAGGAGCTATTGCAGGCTTTATCCAGGCTTCTTGGCAAACAAAATTTTCTAGGCTATACATGGTCTTTCACAGGTACAGTGTAGTATCCCTTTAGGGCCAGGGTAAAGTTTACTCAGACAAAACTACCCACTCCCTTATGAATCTCCTCTTGCTGCTTTCTGGCTGGCAAGTGATGGATACCCAGAGTGATAATGCACATGGTCATAAATACCATTCAGGTCTTATCTCCTTCACTGGGAGCTCGAAGAGCATATTTGGATAGCCCATTCTATATGTTCACCCTGGAGCTCATGAAGCCTTTTTCCTACAGATCTGGGCCTTCAGCTTTTGTGACAGGCAATTTCTGGCTGGAGGTCTTCCTGTGATGGGCTTCTTTATAAGATGTCCCTTCTCTTTTGACTTGCTGGTGCACAAGGAATGTTATCTTCCTCCCTCCACCTCTTGGGCCACTCACCCAGACAAACTCTTGTAGATCTGGAAGAATTTAATGTTCTTCAAAACTCCTATCTGTCCTTGAGATTCATGGTTGGCTTTGGCTAACAGGCTCAGGGCTGGCTGTCAAGGTGTTTCTGAGTGAGGGGAGAGGCAGGGAGGGCAGGAGAGTCAGGAAAATAAATAGACACACATTCTGATTTCTGGCATCTTTTTTAAAAACAAGTCAAGATGGACGACTGCAGAGGGTGACCTCAGGTGGCATCTTGTTACTGCCCCCAGAACCCTGCCAAGACAGAGCTGCAGTTCACAGTTTACCAGCAGCATGTGCCTGTGGCTTACACTAACAGGCCTTACCATGGCCCTGCCTGGACATCCCAGAGCCATGTCTGACACTGCTTCCCTCTCCAGGCATGATCCCGACCCTCACCCACATACCTATATCTTGTCCCGTTTCCTGGGGAGTTTCCCAGTGCTGAATCCTTGCCGGTTTCTTCCTGGCCATGGATTCCCCAGGTTTATTAACCAGGAAGGGTCACTGCTACCTGTCCCTGGAGTCCAGCTCCAGCTGCAGCCAAGCCAAGCCAAGCCATAGCATTTCAGAGAGCATCCCTCCCCCCCCAGCCCCAACCCCCACTGACACCTAACTTATTCATCAAAGGCAGGAAAAAAACCTTCCTGGTTTCAGGGAAAAAAACCTTCCTGCTTTCAAGCCTCTGGGGAAATGCTGGGGCATGGCTTCAGCGTGATAAAATGCAGCACTAATGGTGATTCAGTTTTGATTCAAAGCCCCTGGCAAAGGGCAGAGACAACTTGGCTTTACCTCTTTTTACCTTGAAAGGGCAGTTCTCCACCGTTATCACATCCTGGGAGGGACAAGAATACACATCCTCCTTCCCCAGGGCTAAAAGAGGGTTTTGTGAGGGAAGTCCGTTGAAATGCCCACAAAATCCACATCACCTTTCTTCAGCTAACAGTTCATCTGCTTTACCATGACTCAGATTGCATGGAAAATGCTACAAACAGCTTTCTGGGGGTAGGCATGCAGGTTTCCCCGCTTCCAATGGGCAAGGTAAAGAGGCTTGATGGAGCACCGAAGCTGCTCTTGCTGATGCACACCTTGAGAGCCCCACAAGTGATGCTCTGGGACAAGAAGTTTACATAACAGCAGTTCAGGCTAGGGGGGGTTGAATCACCACTTAGGTCGCTGTCCTAATATGGGCAGGATGTAAAACTCTGGAGTTTAAAGAGGGAACTGACACTAATGTGTAGGGATGAAAACAATGAAGTGTTCCTTTTTTTCAGTAAGAATGCCTGATCTCCAGTGTGAGGGAGTTTTTCAGAGCACAGGCACATGCCTTCTGTGGTTAGTATCACCTGACTACCATTGAAGCTATAAAACCAAGTCTTTTCTGTGGTGAATGACAGAGAAAGCTTCAAAGCAGCCCTCTAAAAACAACTGACCTCTGCAAACGTTCAGTACTTTGTAAAATCAGGGGCTGATAGCGCCGGTGCTGCAGGAATGCAGCTTGCAGTAGGCACTGTGTAACCTCTGCTGCTGACATCCTGGTTTCCAAAGGTGAGAATGGAGAGAAGGTGAGGAGTGTGGTAGTTTCAGATTTTAGGAACTCTCTAAACACAGACACAGAGCCTAATTTTAAAAGACATTGTTTATTCTGTGCAGAGTGCAAGGTGGAGGTTTCCGCAGATCAAGTACACCAAGTGGTTGACAGTTTTATCTTTTATTCAGTAAAATTTACACCTACCTAATACATAATTTCTGCCTACTTAATGCATATTTATTTAGGCAGTATAGTTTTGAAACGCGAAGTTCTTTTCTTCATTAAGCAACTTCTCTTGTAGAAGTTATCTGATGACATCAATTGCATTTACAAAAGGTGAGAAAAGTCAGTCTGAAGACATAAATTCCTTTTGTAGAATTCAGCCTGGGGAGAGATAATTCAGCTTGAAGACATCAATAGTAGCAGAACCCACAGGGATCAAGCAGGAGCCAATTAGTTTTCATATGCTTACAGTAACTAAAACTCCTTTCTTTTTCTGTGAGTGTTCTGTTTATTTTTTTAGTATCACTTTACCTGATAAAAAGGTGTATCAATCAATAATTCTTTTAGCCCAACTCAAAACCCAAGGGAACTCAGCAGCAGACAGGTCTGTGGCAGTGAACTCATCAATATTCAGAGAAAACCCTGAGTGACAGATCCCTTCTGGAGCTACTGTAACAAATCTTTTAGGACACCTCTACTGCCACGGCAGAGACATCTGCAAGCAATGTCACAGCTCTGCAGCGCTTGGCTACAGAAGTGCATGTGACATATGCAGGACGACTTGGGCTTTTTTTTGTTAGCCTGGCACTATGCCAGGAATGATACCGCTGTTACAGAGTGAATCAGTTTAGGCTCAGAGCCATCCCAGGAACAGTGGTACTACTCTACCAGAGCAAATCTGCTGCAAGCCATGGAATAGAATAGAATCATTGAGACTGAAAAAGACCTCTAAGATCATTGAGTCCAACCTTTAAACCAGCAATGCCAAGCCCACCACAAAACCATGTCCCTGAGTGCCACATTTACATGTCTTTTAAATATCTCCAGGGACGGTGACTCCACCACTTCCCTGAACAACTTATCCCAATGTTTGACTCTTGCCATGAAGAAATGTATCCTGATCTAGTCTAAACCTCTCCTGCAGCAACTTGAGGCTATTTCCTCTTGTCCTGTCACCTGTTCCCTGGAAGGAGAGGCTGATCCCCACCTGGCTACACTCTCCTTTCAGGGCGCTGTCAAGAGTGATAAGTTCTCCCCTGAGCCTCTTTTTCTCCAGGGTAAACAACCCCAGCTCCTTCAGCCACTCCCCATAAGACTTGTACTCCAGCTCTGTTGCCTTTCTCTGGACTTGCTCCATCACCTCAATGTCTTTCTTGTAGTGAGGGACCCAGAACCAGACACAGGATTTGAGGCATGGCTTCACCAGTGCTGAGTACAGAGGGATGATCCCAGCCCTGGGCCACACTGTGGTGTCATCTCCAAAGGGGTGCTCTTGATTCCCTCATCCAGATAATTAAAAAAGATATTAAACAGGGCTGACCCCAAAACTGGGCCCTGGCAGCATTGCTCATGACCAGTCACGAGCTGGATGTAGCTCTGTTCAGCACCACTCTTCGGACCTGGCCATCCAGATTAATTTTACCCAGAAAACTGCACCCAGCCAACCATGGGCTGCTATTTTCAACAGGACAATGCCATGGAAATTGTGTCAGAGGCTTTACTAAAGTCCAAGAAAGTGACTGCCACAGCCTTTCCCCCATCCACTAAGCTCCTTGTCAAAGAAGATCAGGTTGGTCAAGGAGGACCTGCCTTTCATGAACTCATGCTCGCTGGGCCTATGTCCTGCACATACCATGTGATGGCTCTCAAGATGATCTTCTCCATGGCCTTCCCTGGCTCCGAGATCAGATTGATAAGCCTATAGCTCCCTGGGTCCTCCTCCTGGCCCTTCTTGTAGACAGGTGTGACACTTGCTAACTTTCAGTCACCTGGGACCTCCCAAGTTAGCCAGGACTTCTGGTAATGATGGGAAATGGATCAATGAGCTCTTCAACTGGCTCTCTGGGGTGGATCCCATCTGGCCCCATAGGCTTGTGCATGTTCAAAGGCTGCAGCAGGACAGCTTACCTTCAGATTCCTCCTAAACAAGTATGCAGACAATTAATTGCTAAAACACTTCTGATATAGGATGTGGGCCAAAATTTCTCATCTTCATTGATTCCTATGAATTGCAAGGGCATGCCAGTCTGTTAATCAAAGGCAAAACCCTAGGCAGTAAGTGAGAAAACCAAAGGCACAGAGGAAACTCCCTCACACTGATTTCACAGCTCCCCTTCAAGTGATGCCTAAACTGCAGGAGGCAGCTTAAATAATCTCTTGTATTGTTGCCTCCATTCACTGCTCCATTTCCTTCTGTGTCAGACGTAAACTTGTGTAAACCAAGAGCCTACAATATTCTTTATTGCTCTGTTGCAAAGACAGTACAGGGTGAGCAACTAAGCTATGGTGAGCTGAGTATAATTTCTTCTTAAGAAGAAAAGAGATATAAAAACTGCTGTGGGCACATTAGCTATGGAGAAGTGTTGGGGAAGCTCAGTGTTTTGCTTATGCCAGTACATCCTGCTTGTAGTAATATATTCAGAGTTTGTGAGAGATTTAAACAAACATAAAGATGCGAAGGGTGGAATAATGCTCTCCCACTGAGCTGTAAGTGTGCTCTAGTGCTGGGGCAGGGAATCCATCTGGAGGCAGCAGGACAGTAATATCCTCTTGTCAGGTCTGGGGTTTCTTTCTTTAAGACTGCAGGACTGTTAGTGAGATGGTGATTCCCAGCAGCAAGTCAGTGTGATACTGCATGGCAATACTCTGAAGTGAAACCTAGCAAGCTTTCTGGTTCCCACTCTTTGAGGGAAGCTATGTTGTTGCCTTGATGTTCAGTGAAAAAAACCCTTATCCCTTTAATTTACTTCTGTTGCATCCTGGAGAGCTGCACCACAAATGACATTGCTTTGGCTGGTTTCATTGGCAGTATATGAGAGTGTTCAAAATGTAGTTCATGCAAAATTCTGTCATACACCAAAAATTAAAAAATAGTCTTGAACAGGGCTGTTTGCAGACACATGAGTTTTTGTGACCAACTTATCCACTGCTAGGAGTAGAGATGGTATTCCAATGGCAAAGGTCCTTGAGTTCTACTGACAAAACCATCTACAAGGCATATGACATTACTGTCACTGTAATGGCTATTAGCAGTTCATGGGCCTCATGTTCAGTGGAATGATTGCAAGACAAACTTGTTAAGTCCATGTCTAAAACTAGGAGAAGGAAAATGAGCAAGGAGTCTGTCTAAAGGAAAATCTCTTAACAGCTCAGCATTTGTGATTTGTGAATTGAAGATGCCAGCACTGTCAGCTCTCTGAACTCCTGCTTCTTCAGCAGGGCTGGTGGATCCACATCCTGCTTATGCCTTAGGCATTCTGTGTCCCAGGTGAAATTCCAGGTACCCAGAGGTACCCAGAGAGTAACCATTTTTTATAATAAGGTAACAAAATAGTAGAGAACAGCAGTTTTGTGTTAAGATTTTGGTGCATGGTTAAGTATTTGATTCTGTCTGCTCCCTCATAGGAATGGAAATCTCTGTCTTTAGTTCTTGGTGGTCTAGAAGGTTCAGTAGCATCTGTCCTGGCTGGATTTACTGGAATGGAATGTGTCAGGCTTAAAAGCAGTTACAAAGTGGACTTTAGTCAAATCAGCACAACTTCCCTGTACAGTTTCTTGCAGTACTGACCTAAAAAGGAAGCATAAAATAAAAACTTAGAGTTCCCCCAGTCCCCACAAATCCGTGGGGTCCATATTCTCTTTTTCCTGAAGAGCTGGAAAATATGTCTGTTTTCTTCAGAAAAGGATGAACTCGCTGTGGATTTCAAATTACATTTTCCTATCTCCAAGTTTATACAGTCACAGTTTCTGAGGATACAATCCCTTCATAAGGCTGAAAGTAAGGGTGAAAATCTCAGACTATTTCAGCATTCTCACCATCAGGCCACATCAAATCTTCATAGTGAATCTAGGTTATGATGAGATTTTCAGGTTGCTCCCAGAAACAGTGCCATGTCACAGTAATGAAGAGATCACTATTCCAAGTGTGTAAGTAATTACTTTATATCTATTCCAAACCAACTGAACTGGTTATGCTTCAGAGGAAGTTGTGATAGGGTAAGCTTTTCATGGAACTGCATTTACAACATTGGTTCTGATCCCTTTGCCTTCTGCGTACCTATCAAAAAGTATTCAGGGAAATTTTATTACCCTCAATTGACTGTGCTCCACAAAATGCAAAGATCCCAAGACCATCATGAGAAAGGTAAAAATGTTTGCATCTAAATATTTCCTTGCTATTATGTTTCAGCAAAATCAGTCTTTGCGTTTGTGAGTTTGTAAATTCCAGGAAAAACTCTGTTTTTATGTGGGAAACATCTAAGTAAAACTTGAAATATCAGGTGAATTTAATTTTAATGTTTATGAAAAAGATCTTCAGAACTATGATGAATCAAGGAATAACGTGTCCAGGGTTTAGCAATGGAAGTAGAGATGCTCATATTCTAGATCAGGGTAATTTAGGGGGTTGTGAGGAACCATACACTGCAACAATGAAAAACTGTAAAGTACATTGTTTTGTGCACATTAGTCTTCAATGACTTTCCCAGACTTTGCTGACTGCATTCTGGGAGGACACCACAAGGCCATGTTTCATTTTCTTTTTCCTATTGCAGCTTTCAAATCCCCCTCAGTTTCAGCAAGCTAGAGAAATAGTAAAGAGAAAAGACCAGGGGGAAAAAAAAAAAAAAGCAGTTTAACACTGGCCTAGGGAAAAGTGAAAATTTAAAGGTTAGCAGGCTTGGATAGTTATCTACCTTACATTTTCTCCAATTGGAGACAGTATGAAAACTGAAAAAGGAAATAATTAAAATTCTTGTTTAAGGAATTCTACATGAGAATGCTTTTCACATTCTCACTGGCCAAAGGAAGGGGTAAAGGGGTGCTACTATAATTGTGGATATCAAGTGAAAATAGAGTTTCACATTCATAACTGATTTTAAGACAGATTACTTGCTGAGGTACAATAGTAAGACAACTTTTCACAGGGAAAATTGTTATTAATTTTTCTGTTTATTTACAGAATTTCTTAGAGACTTTATAGAAAGTAGAAATGAGTCCATATAAGCGTGAGAAGGACTTGAGCTTTAGGAGCATTTAAATATCTGACTGAGGATTATGGGTGAGAGGATTTATATTAAAATGTCCTTGTTAGGGTAGCATGAAATTCTCAAGGGAGTGGTTTTCTTAAACAGTAGAGGGATTCATAATTGTTTTCAAGGACAATATTTTCAACAGAGAAAGCAGTCTCATTATGAAAAGCAGTAAATATGCATTTTTCTTCTCTGCTGCCTCAATGTTTCCTAGCAGATTATGCCAGCAAAAAAACAACTTTTGTTTTAAGTCTTTTGTTTTGCTTTTAACTTCCTTTATTTTCTCCTTCCTTCCTTTTTGTTTCCTGACCTTGGCAAGAAAATTTGTATGACTGGCTGTTAACTTGAATTCTCTTTGAGAGGGGAACAACTTCTCCACAATCACTTTTGGGTGCATATAAAGATTAATTCCCCTTTCTGAGTAAGAAAGTCTGAATTCTAAACTCCTGTAACTAAAGATTGTATAACTGGAATTGATTCTCAAAATAGAAAATAGAAAGAGAAAGAACTGTGAAACAGAAATCACAGCGGGATTACAGTGGGAATCTTTATTTTTAGAACTTCCAGGTAAAGTCCAACCCCAGTGTGTAAATGATATTTAGGATGTTACCCACCTTTTTGATTTTCTTGTACAATACTTAAAACTTGGAGTCATTATAGAAGATGCTGATGTCAGGCCAGTCCCACTGTACCTGTTACTGCCTCCCCTGTCCTTCCTTGTTTGCCTGAAAGTTCCTGGCTTGCAAGATTATGGCGTAAATGTAGAAGAGACAGAAGTCAGTAGGAAATGAGTGAATCAGTTGTCTACTGTGCTGTGTGTCAGCAGCAATTCCAGTATCTTCAGCAGTCCTTTTGCTCGCTGGTGAGAGCACAGCTCTCTCTCTCTCATGATTGTCCTTTTAAGACACCTTTTAACTGGTGCCTACTGCTGCAGTGCCAGTACTGGCAGAGTTTGCCCCTGGATCATTGCCATTTTTTGATGACCCTGGCTTGCCAGTGTCTGGTAAGAGCGGCTGTCAGCAGGACCACAGGAGGCTAGCATCTCCTGAGCAATGCTTGTAACCAGCAGCAGCTGCTGCTTGTTTCAAAACTGCTCGAGAATAAGCCTCTGCACTTATGCAGCACCACACAGTGCTAGTGCCCAACATTTGTGTGGGGAGAGCAAAACTGTCTTCCTTTTTGTTCCTGTTGCCTTCCTGCCCTTCTGATGGTGTTCTGGAGGGAGCTTGGTCAGAGGCAAGGACCATAGGCCAGAGGCAAGGCATAACATCGAGGACAGCAGGCTGCACGCTCCCACACAAACACTTCATTTAATCAGAAATAAAAAGGGCTTCAAGAACTCCCCCATGTCAGTTTAACCCCACACCCAGACGCAGGAAATATATTGTCCTTTAGTCAGAGACAGGGTCAGTGATGCCTTTTTCTCTGATTATGAAACAGAGAGTGTTACATTCACCGCTCATATTTCCTGATGACAGCAATACCAAGTTGTGTTGTCAGACACCTCTCACTGGGGAAAGAGGTGCTGTCACATTTATCCTGCTGCCTCCCAAGGAGTGAACAGGGCAGGACCAGGATACCCATCTTGTGCTTTCTTCTGGGTCAGCGTGACCAAGCAAGCTCTGGGTTGCATTCCTAGACACCTGTCTGATATAGGTGATCTCAGTGGTTGGGTGCCAGGAACCAGGAAACCGTGGTGCCTCTGTCACCCAGAAGCATTCCTGTGAGAGCATCCACTGTCATGGAGAGCTCCAAGTTGCAGACAATATCCTGGTATCTTAAGAACCTGTTGTTCTCTCCAATGATTAAGCATATTGACGCTCTATTACACAAGTGCATTTGGTGCTAAGGAATGTGGGGGACCAGCTGTGGAAGTGTGATGAGATGGGACTGGCCAGAATAATTTTTCCTCCAACATCAGCACTGAGCTTCTCCAGCCTGTGGAGAGGAGATAGAATCAAGAATTAGCACATGGAGTGCAGAAAGCACCTGGAGGTTTTGGCTGGGTTTCTTTTGAATGAATATCCCAAAGACCTCTTGACTTCCTTCTCACCCTTCCCTTCAGGCTCCCTCTGTGAACTCTTGCCCATTCTCTCCTTCCAAATCCTCTCCACCCCTTCCCAATTCCTTCTTGTGATTACCTTTCCTTTCCATCTCACTGACCTTTCTGTTGTGGATATGACACCCCTCCCTCTGCCTAGCACCCATCTGGTCTAGCAGTGCTCAGCCACACTTGCATTTGCAGAAGGGCAGCAAGCCTCTTCATGTGCAGAACTGCTCTGAATCTGGTGTTGCATCTAAGCAGTGAATCTCTGACTTAACAGAAGGCTGTGAAGCAACTGCTGTGAAAAAATGAATTTTTTATTTTTGATTAAGTTTCTGAGGCAGGTATTAAGAAAAAGATAAACACACTTACACAGACCTTCTCCACAAAGTATACTCTCTTACTAATCAGAGAAGGGACCAAGCAGTAGTATGTGCAAAGTATGAAGATAATGAAGTAAACATATCTCCTCTGAAAATGTTCAAATGAACTTGGAGAACTAGACTGTGATTTCTGATTGATCCTCTGGAAAAACAGAGCCTTTGAATAGAGAGAGAAGGAAGAAAAAAAAATCAAGAAAATAAGAACTTTATTTTTAAGGACCTATATAAGCTCTAATCAAACACAATTTTTATGGTGTGACAGAAGATCATCTCCAGCTTTTCAGTTTAGCTCTAGGAATACAATAGATTCACTTGGAGACTAAAGGCCTTCACGTCAAGGAGAAAAAAAATCTTGAAACCTTTCTGACAAAATTTATAAAGGTCTTCTGTTAACTGAAATGAACTGGTGCCTAAGCAGACAGAAGAAATTAGCTCTGTGACAGAGCAAGAATTGAGTTTGCAATGTCATATTGCTACAGACCAGAACTTGCTGAGCTAATGCTAGGCTGATCCTTCTCTCTATTAAAAGTATAATTTCTGTGAGTCATTCTAGGTGATTTCTCAGATACTTTTCTGATCCTACAGCAGGAATCCTCTCCTTTCTGGTGGGAATTTTCCCTGTGGACAGAAAGGAAAGCAGACGCTGCTGTGGAAAAGAAACTTTTCAGAGAAAAGAAATGCATATGTCCCTCCCAGGTACAAAACTCAAAACTCTCAGGTCTGTAGTTTAGTTTGGTAGCTATGGTATTTTGACCATATGACCCACAACATTTTTTCTTTCACTAATTCTGAGTGCAGTGGCCTTCAGGGATCCTGGGCTTCACCCATAGCTCGAACCTCTGTTCTGGTTGCTCTATTGATTTACACACCCTCCCACACACAAACAAGCACTGAGGATAAGAGCAGTAGCAACCTTCCTCTCAGAAAAATGGGGTGCGTGTTCAGAAAAGGGCCCAAGGAAGGCATGGCTGAGGACTCTCTGATGTAAGGCAGCTGTCAGTTTGTTCTTTTAGGGTGCATCACTGCCAGGATCTGATTGATGCCTCAACACAGGGCGATGCCTTTGTACCAGAGAAGCCAGGGTGCTGAACTGATGCTCCAGGCCCCTGTGTGCTCCTGCAAGCAGGAAGTAGTACCAAATCTTCTCACCCTCCACATGAGTGACCTACACCATAGAATTATAAAACCATAGAATGGTTTGTGTTGGAAGGGATCTTGAAGTTCAATTCCCCTGCCATGGGCAGGAACATCTTCCACTAGACCAGGTAGCTCAGAGCCCTGACCAGCCTGACCTTTGACACCTCCATCCACAACTTCCATGGGCAACCTGTTCCAGGGCCTCACCACCCTCACAGTAAATGGATTCTCCCTTATATCTAATCTAAACCTACTCTCTTACAATTTGAGCCCATTCCCCCTTGCCCTGTCATTACATGCTCTTTAAAATAGTCTTGCCCCAAAGACACCTTTCCTGTTAGTTCCTTTCAGGTATTGGAAGGTCACAATTAGGACATCCTGAAGTCTTTGCTTCAGAAGGAGTGAAGAAGAATCCTAATTCTTGCAGCCTTTCCTCATAGGAGAGATGCTTCATCCCTCTGACCAGCATTGGTTCTGCCACATTGCAGCAGTCAAACAAATCCCAGCTAGGAATAACATTTCACTGGGCCAGCAGTGAGGGCTCCTCTCTAATTAAAATCACTGTGGCATTGGTCATTTTTCCTACTCCATTTATATAGCTTGGCACTGTATGGGAATGTTCTGAGTCCTGAGGAGGATATAGAAAAAGAGAAGGATACGGTAAGAAGCAAAGAGATAAGAATGATATGGTTGGCATATATTATCTTTTTTTTTTTTTTCTGCAATACATTCTCTTGAATCTCATGTAAATGGAAATGCCTCTTGTTCTTCGTGAAGAATTTCTGCCCACACAAAGAGCTCTGTGCTGCAGTTTAAGATAACCTCCATTAAACATTTTTCTCAAGGCAGATCATCTACTTAAAAAAATAGAGTATAAAACCATAATTCCATTTTCAGCTCTTCACTTTTCCATATGATAAACACTGAAAAAGGGAAGGTGAGTCCCCTGACAATGTTCCTTGGCACAAGTGCTGCTTTACTTTCCAGGCAGTCCTCTTCAAAGAGAAAGTTCTCCCTGTTAATGAAGGTAGTAGCACTGTGGTTACTCAACTACAGCAAGCAAATGTCAGTGAAAGCAAACAAAGTAAAAGGATGTCAGTTGCTATGTTATGCCAGTAACTGTAAGTTAATGTTCCAGCAGGTAATAAAAATGTATAATGAGCAATTATATCTGGAAGGCGCTGTAGCTAGTGCTGTCATGAAATATTGACAACTCTTGCTCTCTCTGTCTCTTAAAGAGAAGTGAAAGGCTCTAGGGACATTATGGACTGTTATGCTCTACTAAATATCTTTTTCCCAATGCAAGAGTGATTGCTGCCCCAGCCATCAGTGCCAGCTGCTGTGCTTGTACTGCTCAGTGCTAGAGCACGGTGACTGCATCCAGATCATAGTGGTCCTGCCACAGCCCTTTGTGGTCCCTGCAGTGCAGCTGGAGCTTTGGGACATGATCAATGTTTCTTCGGTGTTTTCTCGGTTCAAAGTGACTGAAGCAATGTTAGGAATGTGTGGCAGCCTGCTGCAAAGATATTTATATAGCATGAGTCCTAAGGAAACTTCCAGGCTGTGGCATGCCACACGTGTGAGGTGAGGTCATGGGAAGCTGGTGCTTCTGGGGGACAGGCAGAGCAATGTGCAGTAAAGGTAAGCAAACCTACGCAGATTTCCCACACCACATCCTCAGGCCATCCTGTTTTCTCTATTGCACCTGAGCTTGGTTAACAGTTGGACTTGATGATCTTAGTGTTCTTTCCCAGCTTTAATGATTCTGTGATTCAGAGGGAACCAGCTGCCCTATCCAAAAGGTAGGAGATGAACCAGTGTTTCTCTAGGGTGGATGAACAGGGAGTGGGCAGTCATGGCAGGACTGTGTTAACTCTCATGCAGAATGAGGGCATGACAGCACAGCCAGAACAGTATCCACTCCCACCCATAGAATCACAGAGTCCTTAAGGTTGGAAAAGACTTCTAAGATCATTGAGTCCTACCATTAATCTGACACTGACATTTCACTATTTTGTCATAAGTGCCAGTGATCTTATCTTGTCATCAAAAGACCAGACCTAGAAGATTTCCTGGAAATGGCACCATGACCCCGCTTCTCATTGACATTGGGACACAAAAGAGACTGCCACTTTGCTGAGGCCCAGAAGCATTTAGACATTACTGCAAGTACAGCATAACTGCATAAGATGCCCTTGAAAGGGCACGTCTCACTCTTCCCTGTGGTTGCCTGACCTTCCTGCTGCTTTCTTAGAGTCACTTAGTGAGCAGGTGGCCAGGGAGCTGGAGCCACCTGCAGAACTATCAGAAAGGGGATGATGCATTGGCTGGCAAGAGCCAAGCTATGCCTTTGAACAGCAAACCCCAATCTTCATTTGCAGGAGGATATGAGCAGCAGGGTCGTCCTGGCACCCAGTTGCATGCCCAGTCTTGCTCTCTACCACATTACTCCTGGAATTTCCCCTCCTCTCAGTATGTGGTAGGTGTCATGTAGCTGTTGGGGGTGGGGGGTGGGCACAGGGAATCCTCAGAATGCGGTGGGAGGGATTGTGGAGTTTGCCCTTTGTTGGCCCACCTCCCAGGGACAAGCAGGAAAACCGGGATGACTCAATTAAAACTACAAACTTGGTCCACATATGGAAATGAAAGCAACTTACCTGTACCCCACCCCTTCAGGCACCAAGGCACCAAGCCTGCTTTTACTTGTAGAAATGGAGTTCACACCTACAGTAGAGCCTTCTTAGTCTTAGAGTCAGGCTAGCTTTGTTTAGATAAACTTTCAGTGATTTCCAGAGAAAGACAAGTAGCCTTTTTAGTGTCAGTGTAAATATGGCCATCAGGCACCTCATCTATGTGAGTAACAATCTTCAGCTAACAAGCCTTGCCTTGGGCTACTGGCTGGAGGGGAATTTTGGTAATGTGCCCTTTGACAAAGAAACCTGAACAAGCAGGGTGGCAAATTCGAGTGGGAAAGCACCAAGTGGTAGTCACTTGGCTGCGCAGGATACTCAGAAATAAGCATAAGAAACACAGCCTAAGGATCCCAGTCTTTGTAAGGACAGACAGACACATGTGTTTCATTTTCCTAAGGTGAGTCAGAAATACAGTATCCATCATGATTCAGCATGCAATGAGCTTGTCACTAAGAACAATGTCCCACCCGGACTATGACAAGGATTAAAAAAAAAAAAAAAAAAAAAAAAAAAAAAAAAAAAAAACAAAAAAAAAAAATGCAGTTTAAAGAATTAGATTTGAGAATTGGCCCTGGACTCACATGTCTGGCTCCAGCTGTGTGTGGTTACTGACTGCAGCTGCTCCTTAGAGCTTTTATCTAATATCATTAGAGAAGCTCATCTAAACTGAACCCACTGCACTGTAAACTGGGGAAAAACATATTTACGAAAGGATTTATACTTTGTGCATACTTTTACATTTTATTCCTGCTAGGAAACATTACCTTTCCACCAGCTGGTGGAAAACACCTAAGGGAAACACCAATTGCAGCTTCCTCTCTGTCTGTCAGCACAGTGCCAGGGTACTGATGATGTGACTGATGCCTGTCCCAACAGTATTGTCATCCACTTCCATCATATAGCAGTGTTTACTTTGATGAGAGCATTCATCTGTGCTGGACAAGATACTTCCCTAACTTCTCAATTCCCTCCTTTTAACCTAGCAACAGTTTTGTTAGCAACTTTCTTTGCTGTCCAGCTTCCCAAGAAAGCAAATAAGCAGACTTTTGCCATTGGAAAAACCCAGCATGAAGGCCATAATGAAGAGATGGAGGGCAGAGATGTTGAGATGAAAAAACAGACAAAGCTTGTGGAGAGGTGAATGTCTTTGAAATGCAGAAGACCTGGCCCTAAGGCAAATGAAAGCAAGGGGGGGAGCCAGTTACAATGCAATCCTGCCTGATTTCCTTTTAAATGTGGGGAATTTTCTCCTGGTATTCTTGCAAAGTATCTTGTCCAAATATGCAAAACCCTACCTTTTGTCTGTGTCATTCTTGGATTGTTTTCTTGAATATGCCTTTTGGTTCTTCACTTTATATTCTGAATAAAAGTCACTCTAGTTTTTCCATAATAGCGTTGCTTTTTATAAAAGCCCTGCAGGGAACATCCTGCTCAACTGCCTCCAAAGTCACAGGCAGTGCCTGCCTTCTTTAGGATTCCACCACCTTCAAGAGTAATGCAAGCGTTCTTGAAATTATTACTGCAATTTCTACTTCTTTCCCTTTTAAGAGCACGCCTAAAAGCTCCGTCTGCTTAAAATGATGGGGTTGCATGGAGGGCCTGTATTAGCTATGCCTACACCTATACCATTGTCCCAAAGCAAGCTATCCAGAAAAGAGCAGTATTTTTATTGTTTCATCTGTTCATTTGTAAAATAAGAGTGTAGGACACAGCAGTGATCTTGGTCCAGCACTGGCTGCCATTTTGGGACTTCCCCTGTGCTTCAGCTTGTGACCCCAGCACTCAGTGCTCTGCTACAACAGGTTTGGTCTCCTCTGAGGTTCAGCCCAGCCTTGAGGAATTCCTTCTGGCCTCTCACAAGCCTCTCAAAGCAATCATCCTACGCCTGCTTGCATAGAAATTCTGTATTTCCTTGCAAAAATGCTCTACAAGTCATTACCCCAAGGAGTAGCAGAGAGGACTTTGTGTTTTCGAACCTGGGCTCACATGGTTGCTGGGAGCACTCAGTCCTGCCCAAATACTCAGATATACACACTGGCCAGTGAGAGAGCATCTTGGCATACTGTGCACCTGGCTCAATACAGAAACACCCAGAACAAACAAAAAAGCCCAACCGGAACCATTGGTAGAAATGCCTGAGACCAATAAATCTGTGGACTCAAAAGAAATTGAGGCTGTTGTTCTATAGGGGTGACACATTCATAATACAAAGGAAAGAAGCAGAGGAAAGTGAGGGTGGAGCTACACTCAGTGTTCTGACCTAATCTCACAGTTTGTGGCCACTGAAAGAGGAAGGTCCCAGCCCACCTCCCAGTGTCCCCTTTCTCTCCTTGGCCAGATGTTGCCTCTTCCCCTGCCCTGCTGGCTTTCATTTCACTATTGTAAATTCAGCCAAAAAAAATCCTGGAGGGAAAAAAAAACCCAAGCTAAAAGTCTCAGAAGTACATTTTCTGCAGGGTTAGTGAATTGAATTGGCCAAAGAAATATCCAGTGAGCTGGCATTCTTGGGGGTCAGTGAGGAAATGGCAGGAGCTGGGGAAGATGGGGCAACACAACAGTCGCCTCACACATCCCTGAGAGGTGAGACTGGCTCCATTTCCCTGTGTAATGCAAACCTATTGAAATGAGAACCTAAATGAGAAGCTGTAGAAAAGGTAGGGAAGGGAGATGAAGGGATAGGCTGGGGTCCTTGGGAAAATGACTTGGCAAGATGGGAAAGGAATTCAGAAAAGAGCTTTCTGGCAACGAAAAGACTGTGCTGGTAGAAAGGCAGGAGCAAGAGTAAATTAATTTAGAAGAGCAGAAATGTTTCAATAGGATTCAGAAACAACAAGCAAATGAATTTGGTAAGGCTGCAGAAAGTCAGCATGGCCATAGAGTCAAAGTGATCCTCAGCTAGGCCACGGAGCAGGTAATGAGGATCAGTTAACAGTGGATGAAGGTAAGAGCAGTCCTCAGCAATGCTGGAGAGAGCACAGTGCCTCCAGAAACTCAAGTGCCCTAAATGTCAGATGCAATGCGTGGGAGGCCAGGACTGTGCTGGAAGTAAGTGTGACAGAGTGAGACCAAAGAAGTAAACAGCTATGAGGTTACAGCAAAATATTGATGTTATGAGAAAGGCAGAGAGTTGACAGTGGTCAAAGGCGAAGGGAAGGGTGTTAGGAAAGGGGAAGAGGACATAATAGGAGGAGAGAATGTGGAATAGAAGCTAAAATGGGAAGGAGAGGCAGACACAGATTCCTTAATGGTTATGTGAAGAGACTACAGCACTATAATTAATATTGTTTTAGTCTTTGGCATATGACCAGCAACATGTGCTGTATGTAATCCCAGTCTGATCCTCTGACTGACTCCCAGACTTTTATCCCTACCCATTCTACCCATTTCCCTGCCTAATTCTGGTGCCTGGTCCATCTGCTTTTATGTAGGCATCTGCCCTCTCTCTGTATTTCCTGGGTTTAGGAGGAGCTAGGGCTCCCCAGGTGTATTAGCACCATTACTATCTCAGTTTAAATCTGGTAGTGCTCTGAATCAGCTTTTAGCACAAATCTTTCTGAAGTATTGGTTCTAGACATGCTCAGTGCAAACTCACTCTGGGGAAGATCCAGTGAGGTTTTTCCTGAGGATGTGCAAACTGAAATTTCTCTAAAAAGCTTCTATATTTTGACCAAATTTGGTCAGATTGTTCCAAGAACAACAAAATTCCCTTTTCTGTCTGAAAGCCGTTTAGCCAACTACTAAGCTCTGCTCCAGCATGTTGGGACACTGCAGCTTTGCCAAAATTAGATGTCTGCCAAAATTATGGGCTAAAGTGTTCATTATCCAATCTCACTCTTGCAAAGGGTTTTGGCTGCAGGCTCCTTCATGTTCCTAAGGAAAATTCATCCCAAAGCAGCCACTTGGGCATGAACAAATTGGGCCTGAAAGTCTTATGAGCACTGTCAGGAAGCATAGATCTTATGTGGACGTCTGTCCACACTGCCTCATGGCTTCACTCTGCTCCTGCATGCAAGAAGCATCATCCTCCCAGCAGAACTCTCACATACTGCATCTCTTTCTTTCTGAAATCTGCACCCCAGAGTGCATTCCCTTCTCTGGTTTCTACACCCAGGAGCAGACCCTGTTCCCCTAAAGGCAGTGGCAGCCCTGTGCAATTTGGCAGGCACACTGGCACAGGTCTGCAGGTCCCCTTCTGAGGAGATGCAGAGCCCATGCATGCTCCTGGTCTCAGCCCTCTTGGGTTTGCTGAGTGAGCTGGTGGGGCAGTAATGGCTCTGCTCCCATCTCTCACCCTGAACCCAGACAATATCAGAGAACCACTTACCCTCAAGGCAGGCGATGACAGTGTGAAGACACCTGCTCATACTTGTGTGCCAGTAATGGGGAATGAACAAATGGAGTACAATGAAGGGAAAGACAGCCCATGGACCTGTGGTCTGCAATAAAGAAATACAGATGAAAGGTGAAGGAAAGCAAGGGAGATGTGTTCTATTCCCCTTCTCCACTGGGCATGGACAGCATGCGTGGACACCCCAGCAATGCATGGGTACTGATGTTATCCAGCTGGAGCAGGCAGCCTGAAGCAAAATGATGCCTGCCTGCTTAGCAGAAAAAATGGGACTTAGAGCTGCT
The DNA here is from genome assembly GCA_018697195.1 of Certhia americana. Taxonomy (NCBI): domain Eukaryota; kingdom Metazoa; phylum Chordata; class Aves; order Passeriformes; family Certhiidae; genus Certhia; species Certhia americana. Next base: position 62,362,195 of record CM031859.1, read on the forward strand.
CCTCTGGCTGTGTTTGGGGGACACACTCAGCTGCCATCTTAGGGCTGCTGTGCCACTTAGGAAAGTCAATGACATAAGCAATTCTCTGGATTGTTTGTAGCATAAGATGAGAGCAGAGCAGAGCACATCTGATTGAGGCTGAAATAAACATCAAATAAACACCTCTATTTATGGGCTGAGGAAGCCAAGGCACGTCAGGCTCAGGTTCATCTGTGCTAGGGCCACCTACTGCAGGGACACCCCTGACACTTGGCCAGGCCATAGGGACACTTGGCCAGGCCATAGGGATGCCTGGCTGAATTAGGACCTTTGGTGCTGAGTAGGACCCTTCTCTTATAAAATGACATTAAATTTGCAGCAAGGGAGGTCTGAAGCACCCATAGGAGCCCTAATATTTGTTTATCAGGGCCTCAAATTTTTCTCTGCTACTAAGGGGTGCAAAAGTCTTTCAGGGCTGTTACCTAACACAAAAATACCCAAAGCACAGTCCTGTTTATCTTCCCTGCTCTGTGGTGAGGAGGGCAGAGAGGAGAGAGAGGAATGGCTGGAAGTCAGCAGGGCTGATAGGGAACAGGGCATAGGCACAGAGGAGGGAAAAGGACACTCAGGAGGTAGAGAAGGAATTTCTAAAGGTCAGTGAAGGAACACACTCTAAGGCTTGGAAAAGGCAAGGGGGAATGGAGAGCTGATGTGGGGTAGTGAGAGGGAGAGGAGCTCCAAGAAGCCTCCAAAGAACATAGCATATCTGGAAAGCAGTCTCTAGGGAGAAGAGAGGGGGACCCCCAGCTCCTTCTGTGAGTGAGCAGTGGATTTGCTGGCAGAAGTAGCCAATATATGGCCACCTCCTGTGGATTTCCCTGAGGTGAAATCCCTCCAGGATTTTGTTCTGAGGTGCTGGATGTCAGAGTGGTCCATTTTTCTGGGTCAGGCTTATTCACCTAGGCTTTTTTTCAGGCAAAGGACTGGTTGGTAAGTGTGATAAGCAGCCATCATGCCCTGTTAGCTGCTGCAGCAGGCTTCCCCTGTTTCAGGAAATCCTCCAGCCACACAAGTTTACAGGGAAATGTGAACTCCCAGCTTTTGGGACAGCCTGGAAACACCAGAGGATTTTGCTTTTGAACACAGAAGGGACACAGACACCTCACTTTGCTTTTCCAAATATTTGACGCGTCAAAACAAGCTGGAAAGCCCGCATGGGTATTTTCTGCCTCCTTGTCTGCAACCGCAGTGCCTGTAGGCTTGCCACAGTAGGACGTGAAGAAGGAGGAGGTGAAAACAAAGAGGTGATTTCCCCCGGTGCTGTGTGCCATTCCAGCTGTGCTTGACTTCCTTTTCTGCCGGTGGGAGGGAACGATGACTTATTTCTTCTGTCAAGAGCTCGCTGTTCCTCTTCCTGCTTCAACTGCCTTTTGATTGCTACCGGGTAGTACTTTAAACATTGGTGGAGCAAAAGGAATACCTTAAAGTAAGCGTGAATAAATGCTTTTTTTCTCCCAAAGAAGTGATAGCTAGCTAGATAGAGAAATTTCTTTGCACCTCCCAGCTCTGTGAATCATGGTTATTCATCCCAGAAGGAGGCTTTGATCTTTCTGCATGTACTTATCTGTTAAATAACTGATACATCTCTTGGATGGACCTCTTGAATGCTGATATAATTTTCCTCCCTTCAGCTGGTGAAATCATGACTCGAAGTGTCTAAAAATATCACTCTCCTGTCGACAAGAAATCTTTGTTTCAGTAGCCTATGTTTTAGGAAAGGAAATGTTTTTTGGAGCACATGTAGAAGCAGCTTTGCTTAGGAATAGGCTCAAACCTTGGCAGTGACTCTATAGTCCCAGGGCTTGGATATAGCTGAGATCTGGTAATGAAATGCTGTTGTTAGGTGCCAAAAGATCAGCCTGCTCTGATGCCCATAAAATGAGGATATTTTTAAGAAGGGCAAGGATCTATTTTATAACAATGAAGACCTTTCTTTCAGGACTATATTAAACAACTTTAAAAATAGAAAGTTTTGTCAAGGCCCATCATGGTGTGCCACGTGTTTCCTGACTTGTCTCTTCATGCCTGCTTATCCTGTTTTTATTTTCTTTTATTTTTCTTTTGCAGCAAAGAACTCCTTGGTCTACATTAAAAAAATATAATTTCCAAGGAATATTTGAGCACCAGCCAATGTACCTTTCAGGCAGCACTCCTGTTACCCTTACATTGATACAAGCATCCAAGCTGGCAAGGACTCCCTCTGTAAGCCCTGTCCCTGCTATGTGTCACTTCCAGCATGCTGTCCCATCTCTCAGGAACAGTGCCCATGTTCACATATTCTTGACTGTGCCTGACAGCACCGGTAGGTTTTCATGCACAGCTTTTTCCACAGCCTGCTTCGTGAAGGAGGCTGATGCAGATACCTCAGGCTGTCTTTGGGGAAATGGAAGCACAGGAGATGAAACAACTTGGTCAAAGTTATCTGGGAGGCAGTGGCAGAACTGAGAGCAGAGCCCAGAAGTTCAGAGTCCCCTTGACTGTCTATGGGTCAAAAAGTAGACACAGTTACAACTTTCTACTTCTTTAATATCTCCAGAGTGCATAAAAATACATATTTTGACAGGCTCATATTTGTAGCGCCAGGATCCTTATTTGAAATATCTGCTTCAACATTTCCACTTAGAGCTAAAGGAAATATTCCTCTGCTTTGTAAGTACATTGTCAGCCAGACCTCTGAGCAGGTATCTTAGCAATATCCAGCAAATTTTGTTTCAAGTTGATCTGTTTTGAATACCATTCTTTAGTGCCAACCACTGCTTCTTCCCAAACACACATCTTCTCCTGAGGCAAAGATACCCCAGCCAAAGACCATAATCATTATTATTATTATTACTACTATTTTTATTTAGTTGGAGTACGTCATGAGGACTTCCCCTTCAGCAACTTCAAGAAGCCTTGCTGGCACCTGGTGGGGGATCTGAAGACTATTTACATTCCAGAGGAATTTTCTGGGAAAGTCCAGGACTCTCAGGGCTTTGAACACATCTGAGGGGAGACGCCTGATTGCTGTAACACGAGATGGGGTTCTTTGCTCAAGTGTCTGAAGCTCTGGTCCAGCTGTAAACCAGCTCTCTGCAAGTTTGACTGACTTGGTCTGTACCAACAACAACAACCACCGCAACAACAAAGCAAGTGTGCAGGTGCTGGCCAAGCACATCTGGCTGAGTTTGCAAGGCTACATAGCCTGTGTTGAGAAACCTCAGGTTTGCTGTTTGTTTGCCATGTACTCAACGCTGCTGTTATTATTTTATTGACCGTAGCTGAGATGCTTCACAGTCACAAATATCAAAGGGGAAGAAAATGTTTTATGGTTCTCCCCCACAATCCTGTTAACAGAATGCTTTACTAAAGCAAAATGATTTTCTTACAGATATGGCTCCCGTAATGAAGGAGGACAGACTTAAAGGTGAGCACCTTTGACGACAGGTCCTTTCAGTCCTGGATGATGCAAGAGCAGCTTCATCAGCTCTCTCACCACAGATGACCTTTTGGTTGCATGGGACATAGAGAAAATACCTTTTATTGTAAAAAAACCCAAAAGGCAGTAAAGGCTTAGCATCCAGGTGAATGGCTACCAGTCTTTGAAGCTGGCTCAGAGATTCTCAGTATTGCAAGTAAAATTGCGTTTTTGGTGCCATGCACATGCCAGCCAGACTGGATTCCTACAGCCTTGATGTGGAGCCAGAGTCATCATCACACCCAGTCCACTCACTCTATAGCCCTTCTCCATGCTGAACTCTCATCTCCCTGCTCAAGAGAAAAGCCAGAGTGCTTCTCAGAGTGTTGGGACTCCTCCTATTCCCAAGTGATTTTTCCTCAAAAGACCAGAACTGATACATAGAGCATGTGTACAGCATAAACCACAGAAAAGCACTTTTTTTCACAAACACCAAATCAAAATTCTCAGAACTTTTTTTCGAAACTTTTTTTCACAAACACCAAATCAAACATTCACTATAGGGGCATAGGGGTGCTTATCCTGGAAAAGAAGTGGCTTTCTGTGGTAGCACACTGGACAGAATGTAATCCCAAAGGCTGTTGCAAAAAAAGGAGGAGTGGACCTGGGGGGCTCTTATCCCCAGTCTGCTACCAGTGGATTATCCTGAAGCAGTTAACTTCTCTGTTTGCAGATCCACAGAAGATTAATGCCTGTTGCCTTCCTTTCCCAGCACTGCCCTTTAGCCTGCACCTTGGTGATCAAAAGTGACAGCATTAAACCCAGAGTCCATTTTCTGTCATGCAAAGGTGGATGACTGTCAAGGACCATAGGTCTCCAGCTCACACTCCCAGCTGTGTTGGTTTAAGACATTACCTCCATCCTGCCTCTTTCTTTCCCTGTGCACTTATCAGTTCCTCTGTTCTGGCATAAGGTGATAAAAGGTGATAAAAGCTAATAAACCAGATGGGAACTGGGTCAACAGAGCAGTAAATACACATTGACACCTGCACATCTAGCAGGCACTGGTTCCTTGACTTTGCTTGTCAAAGTCAAAAGTGTTTCTGTGCCTACATGTCAGCTACCCAGATTAATTCTGCCTTTCCCCAAGGGTATAATAATTTCCTTCCTTTTCTTTTTTAACCATCAGGGTGAACAGTCATAGCCTTGGGAATGGTTCTTAACTCCCACTACTGTGGTTGTCTTGTGGTCATAGATAATATAAATTCACAAGCATTTGGAGTTTCATGTTGCTTTTCTGTGCTCCCTGGAAGTTTTGTCACCCATTTCAGCCTGGCACGGGCATAGAACCATGAGTAACACTGCTCCGTGCATCTCTGTGTGTGTGCCAGAGTGTTAACATCACTGGTCTTGACCTGAGATGGCATGACTGAATCTGCTTAGAACTGCTGAGGTTTCAGGATACCATAATAGCTATTTGTTTATATTATACAGCTCCAAGACAGCTCCAAGACATAAACAGGCCTTGGCATAATGTTTTCATTTAAAACACTCTGCTGTATAGGACAGCAAATACTATGATTTTTTTCTCTTGGTAGAATCAAATCTGGAAAAGGGGTGGGAAGTGTCATGTGTTTCTTAAAGGCTGATCCTCCAGAAAGCAGAAGGCAAATTAACTGGCACTGCAGAGCATCACTAAAAAATCACATCAATTTCTGTGAGTTTGCTGTGAGCCCATGGGGGAGAGATTGTGTTTTCAGCCTTGGGTAAATCACTGGCTGTCTCTCTAAAGGCCATTCATTACAAGGTAATGGCTTTGAAGGGAGGGAAAAAAGCCATCTTGGACTTCCCCGTTGGTATCTCTATTATTCAGTTTGGCAATAAGCAGTGGAAGTTTGATGCTTCCTTTTATGTCTACAGTAGAGCACAAAAGTACATGGTAAACTCCTCTTTCTACTGCAAGCAAGTCACACAAAAATAGCAGCTTAAATTTGAGGGTGATTTCTCCTGGAGATACTTCAGAACAAAAGAGCATAACTCCCACACATTTAACCACCCATGAGACTCGGTGTGAGCCACCAGGGACATTCTCTGTGTGATCTGTCACACTGACAGAAAGGGCCAGGGCATGAGTAACCTCTTGGGGCCTGGGAGAAACCTTCTGCTTATGAAACAGCCCTCTGAACCCCCAAACTAAGAAGTAGGTATATTTAAAGAGGTCTTTCAAGTCTCACATATGACAAGGTTCCAAGACTTCATAAATGTTAAATGAGGTAAAACTTAAAAGCAGAATGAATACGTTTGGCTTGGTGAAAAACTGGATGCATCATAATTTTGTAGTAATTCAGTATAGTAATACTGTGATGAAGAATCAAGCAATTTCTTTTAGGACTGAGCATAGCAGATCCTTGTAACCACAGATTCCATGATTTTCAGGTGGATATATAAACATAACTTGCATACTCTCTCATTTCTTGTAAGAAACAGACCAAGAAATTGAATGTTTTCTCTTGTTCCTTGTATAGAAAAAAACAAAAGAAGCTAAGAAGGGAGAATGTTCTTTTCTTCTTAGCATCCAAAACTCTTTCAAAAAGGAAAAAAAAGGCTTTGTCCTATATCCTTGTGCCAGTCCTTTCAGCTTGAGCTGCAGATCTGTAGTACTACTTAATACAGAGAGCTTTTAGCCAGCTTTACAAGAAGATGAAAACATAACCTCTATTTCAGCACTTCTTTTGGAGATGGTCAGGTTTTCTTCATGTTGTTGAAATTTTGTAGTAAATTTCACCACTTAAGAAGGAAAAGGCATTTGCTTGTCTCATGTATTTTTCCATTATCATCATTTGAAGAATAATGTGCAAAAAAGTTTTAAGGATCTGTCAAGAACCACTTGCCCTTGAAAAGGATATTTTATAAACATGTTGTGGTTATAAACCCATCTTGATAGTCTAAGCACAAATATGTTTTGATATGCTGATTGAATTTCCATGTAAGTCAAAAACTCTTGACAGTCTCTGCCTTGCAGACAAAATAAATTCAGGAAGGAACATATATATGTGTCCTTTTTTTGTGTGTGTGAGCATGTCTGAGATCTACTCTCAAAAATATGTAAAATTGGTTTTGACTCAAATTTGCCTTGTACTCCAGCCACAGACATGGCCACTATTGTATTAAATAAATCACAAACTGTTTCTCCTACCACAATGCAACTTCCATTTCTGGTGCCACCAGAAATGAGGTACTTTTCAGGCAAGGGAATGATCCTAAGAATTTCCCAGAGAATTCTGAGAGGAAATGGAAGGCATCATAATGACCTTGTCCTTGTACTGTTCAGTGCTATGATTACATAGCTTACCATCAGAGAAGAATAAGCTTTCTGTGTTAGTCATTATTAAATCAAAACACACTTTTGAGTAATTTTTGGACTAGAATTATGTTTGTTCGCTCAGTCTTGGACCTTGTGCTTTCCACAAAGGTTTGTTGGAAATGTTCAACTGGCCTGGAAATTTTCTTAGACAGAGCCAATGTATTATTACCATGTCTCTTGGGAACACTGGAATTACCCAGTTTGCATGTGTCTGTGTTGTTGAGCAAGTGCAGGAGATCCCAAGTGCGTCTTACTGGGACAACATGGGCATGAAACCACATGTTTTGAAAGCAGCCTCCTCCCTTTGAAGGCCAGCGGGGACAATATGTGATCCCTGCTCACTAATCTTTGTGTTTTGTGCCCCAAGTAATCACGCTAACAATGAGTACCAATGCCACTGTCTAGTCCTTCCAGCCTTCTATGGGTGCATCACACAGTTTTGACCTCTCCTGTGTGCCCATGGATAGTGTTTGTGTGAAGTGGCAGCAGAGAGAGATTTACAGCTCTGGGCAGATGAGCATCAGCCTGTCCCTGTTCCTGTGAGCAGAGTCAGCAAACAGTGGTAGGGCTCAGGTCTTGGCTTCCCACTCAGCCTGTAGGCAGTGGTAAGGCAGCTGAGCCTTGGACACAGAGTTTGTTGCTACCCATGGTCTCAGTTAACAGGTATGAGCAGAGTAATCTTCCCCCAAAGTCATAGTTTGTTTTGAGAACGGAGGTTATGTTTAGTAGTATCACAAGTTATATTTGATAGCAACATCATGCAATGTATTAATAAAATGCTGCAAAACTCTGTACCCAAATCTCAGGAGCTTTGTGAAATAATTTTCCTAGATCTTTAAAAGTGATGAGTTGCAATACCCGTGTTATTATGGCCAGGGAGTTTATTAAAATAGATACTTGTCCCTGTCTGTAGGGGTAGAGTGTAAAGTCTTTCTCAAGATACAAGAATGACTATATCAGCATATAGGTTTTGAAAGTCTAAAAAAGTACATCCATTTTTTTCACTTGCTAAAAATGCACATGAGTATCAAGCTAGGCAGAGGTTAAAGCTCCATGCTGAGGAGCTGAAGCAGTATCTGCTCCAGAGAAGGGATGTACACATCTCTGAAACCAGTGGTGACTTCTGACTGCAAATTGCCAGAAGAAATTATTATTTTAGTCAAAGCTGTTTGTCAGAGCTAAATGTCATATGACTGGCTATAATCAAGGAGAGACAATCTTTTGAAGTTATGTTCACCACAGACCTAAGAGGTCTTGTAGTGATCTGAGGCAATACTGTGTGTTCTGTGGAGGCGGAAGGAAAAAATACAAAATGTCAAACATTACTGAGCAGTTTTCATTTTGGTTGCTCCCTGAACCTGGTGGGCTTTCTGTGCATTTAGTCTCTCATACCTGATCCCATCTCTGTTTCCCCTGCAGCCCTGCAGGCCCTGATGGCACCTTGATGCTTAGCATGTGCTGGCCACAGGGCTACCTCCTTCTCCTTGTTTGGAGGTGTCAGGCAAGCAGGCAGAATTTAACATGGAGCCCCCTGACCCCACAGTAGCCCCCATGGAATGACGTCCATTGGGTCAGAACCTGTCACCAGATGAGAGCAAGAAGGTTTCCACTCTTCCTTCCTTTTCCCATCTGCACACTGTCCTGGCTCTGAGTCACATCCTGGTGTGACAGCGGGCTTCTGGCAGCCCTGAGCCCCAGCACTGCAGTGGGATCACCTGGCTTTCACAGCCAAGGGCTCCGCAGCCCCATCCCTGTGTGCTCCCCTGCTCAGGACAGGCATGGGAGAAGCTTTCCCAGGGGTGAGCAGTGGGACTCCAGTTTCCGTGCAAGTCTGCATGCCCATGCGAACACTCGTTATGTTTTCAGGAGCTAAGATCATTTTTCATCACCGCCTGGAGGTATCCACGTAATTTTAGAAAATACATAGGATCCTCTGCCTCAACTGACCTGATTTTGATTTGTGGATTGGGATTTTTTTTCTTGTCAAAACTCTTCAGGGGGTTGCAATGCCCAAATTAGGATGAGAAGGCAAAAGGGACAGTGTGTTCCAGTGCACTTATTTTTTTTTCCTTTCTGGTTATTAATTAGCAGAAGTGAAAAATAGGACTTAAGGAAAATGACTGGTTTTTTTTATTTTTTTTTAAATGGAATACCCATTTCATTAAAAAAAAATCAATATCAGTCAGAAAAACTTGGAGGGATATTACAAGCTTGATGAAAATTCTTTAATTCTCTTTAATACTTTTTCTTAGAAAATTATTTAAAAAATATTTTCTTCTTTCTAATTTTGAACAATTTTGCTTTGAAATGTAAGCTTTTCTAAACACAAAAAATATAAAATTTGAGCAGTCTTTTTTTCTTTTTTTTTTCAGTGAAAAGAAACATTCCTATTTGGACTTCTCCCCTCTGTCCTGAAAAAGAAAAAATTCAAATATATTGAGAATGTTGATTAGATAAGAAAGATACATTTTGCTCTCATAAATACCTGTACATACTCTACCCATGACACCATTTCAGTGTGAAGAATTGGTACTTCACAGTACCTGTCTGATTTCTTCTTATTTGCTTCAAGCTTAATTCCTCCTTATCTCAAAGGACAGAAATCCACAGACCAAGTTTGACCTTGCAGTAATTCTGAATGATGTCATTTTGTCATTGCTGAATTTGGTCCATTATGATTAGAAAGTGTGCTTAGCTGGCAAGGAAATTAGCTGAGCGTATGTAGTTAATTTTAAGCGTGCTTATAATGCTATCCCTTTTCAACAAACCACTTAGACACATGCTTAACAGCCCATGTGCTTGAAGTTAATTAAGTGCCTAATTGCTTTTCTGTATGCGGGCCTGAATAGGGATGGACTAAAGCACATCAGTTCTTAGTTAAATTGCATCCTTTTTAGCAGGGCTGTTGCAATAGGACAAGGGCTCGTGTTTTTAAACTGAAAGAGATCGGTATAGAGTACATGTAAGGATTATGGTTTTTTACAAGGAGGTTTTTAAAACACTGCAACATGTTGCCTAGAGATGTGGTGGGTGCCCCAACACTGGAAACATGCAAGTCAGACTGGATGAGACTCTGAGCAACCTGACCTAGTCAAAGATGTCCCTGCTCACTGCAGTGGGGTTAGACTAGAGAGCTCTAAAGGTCTCTTCCAACACAAACTGTACTAAAAAACAACCGTTTTCCCAACCCTTCAACTTCCCTCCATCCTTGCTCAAATGTATTTAATTCCTGTGACAGCAGACTCATCCCTATGTTTGCCTAACAAGAATCCAATCAAAACAAGATGTGGCCTCTTCTTGCTCTCTCTAACTATACTCGTGAATAGTTGAAATTAAATCGAGAAATCTAGTAATGTAGCATTAATTAGCCTAATGGAGAACTGAGAGAGAAATGTGGTTTCTGAGGCAGTAAACTTCTGTGCCCTGGAATACAAGACACACCAGTCAGAACTTGGCTCAGAAGGCCTCTATGAAATACTAAACCTTGTCAGGGTTCTGGGTTTCGGTTAAAAAAAAAAAAAAGGTAGAAAATTCAGATCCACCAGAACTTCTGCAGAAGCGTAGCCCGTGGCTTCCCTCCAGTGGCTGGTGAGACTGGGGTGGAGGAACCTGCTGCCCTTAGAAGCACTTCCCTTGGAGTGGGCGGGCTGGACCACCCCAAATCACAAATCCCTCAGCCAAATAAGGCAGAGCAGCAATCTGCCACGGGTTCAGATGATTTAAAACATGTTCTTTTTGTTCCACACGATCGTTTTAGTGATAAAAGTTGCGTAACCATTAACTTCTTGCTTTTTCTGATCCATGCCTGGAAAAGTCCCTGTTGCCATAGGACAAGGGGTAATGGATTTAAACTACAAGAGGGCTGTTTTAGAGTGTACCTTAAGAAGCTTTTTTTACAATGAGAATGTTTGGTTGCCCAGAGAGGCGATGGATGCCTCATCCCCGGCAATGTTCAAGGTCAGGCTGGATGGAGTCCTGAGCAGCCTGGTCTGGTTGAAGATGTCCCTGCCCATGGAGGGGGAACTGGAACTCGATGACCTTAATAAAGGTCCCTTCCGACCCAAACTATCCTCTGAATCTGTACCTCTGTGAGATGGGGTTTGCAGGGCCCGCTGGAGCCGCCGCAGGACACCGATTCTGCCGCACGTCCGGCAGCTCCCCTGCCGAGCGCTGTCGCGACATGCGCTGCCCTACCGTGACATGAGCTGCCCTGCCGTGACATGCACTGCCCTGCCGTGACATGCGCTGCCCTGCCGTGACATGCGCTGCCCTGCCGTGACATGCGCTGCCCTGCCGTGCCAGCGCTCAGCTCCGCTGCTGCGGGAGGCGGGGGACACAGGGATACATCCTTGTGGCGAGGGCACAGCAAGGGGGGGACAGAGGCGGTGAGTTTGGAGTTCATCCATGCGACCTGCGCAGCACTTTCAAGTACTGTGGCGTTTATCTGTCGGCTCTTCGTTATCAGGAATTGGTGATGAGCTTCTGGCTCCCTTTGGCACTGGGAAGTGCCTCTGCTGAGGGTGCTGCCACAACACTTCTGCAGTCCAGAGGAGGCAGAAAGATACATATCCCACACTGGGAAAAAAGTGCACTTCCTTCAAAGGCCATTCCATGTTGTATGTGTGCTCATATGAAGAAAGTGACCTTGTCATCTTACTCCTTTCCTAATACATACCAAAATCTCATGCATAATTGAACCTGACTTACAGTAACCAACTTTCCTCTTCTGGTTCTCTCAGCACTTTGTGAGGCTGCCTCACCAGCTCTGACCATCTCTGAGAGTACCTTGGTTTCCAGAGGCATCAAGCCTGAGTCATCTATTCATCCATCTGCTAAGGACTGATGATTGAGACACCTTCATGGACATTGCAAGGCCAGGGAATGCTAGTATTGCCTTTATGATGGGAAAAACAAAGCACCTTCCTTTCATGCTGTATATTGTAAAAGCTGTGCTCTCATGTTCTGTGACTGGTGAGCACATTGTATTTATCCTGCATTTACAGGCTGAATGTTTGTGTGCGTACAAGATGAAATTTCACTAAGTGGGAACAGTGGCAAGAGGAACATTACTGCACTGCTAACATCAAAATACCCCCAGACTGTTTATCAGCAAAACCAGCAAATCACTTGAGTGATTCTTAGATATTATATTGTACAAGAAGAAAAAAAAAAAAAAAGAAAAAAGAGGAGATAACTCATCAGAAACTGGAAGTCTGGAAAACAGGGCCTTCTGTAGTAATAACATTTATAACCATATAATACCATGTGCTATGAGTCTGTAGGCACCAAACTGTTATTGGAGGAAAGAGCAGTTAATAAACTATCGCTATCACTATCACTATCAGAAAGGTTTTGTTATGGAGAAATTTCCCGATAGCTCCCAGCCTGTCTGGAAAACTAACTTGAACCTGAGCCCTTGCTAGATGATGAAGTCTCTGCCTCTGGAAAAGCCCTGTGCTAGTTCTCTGAATCACATTTTTTTGCTACAGTGGTAGCAACCATCACTATAGCTGCCAGAGAAAGCAATGAACCACCAAGAGGACCTGCTGCACAGCAGACTGAGATGTGTTCCAGGAGCAGGCAAATGTTAAAATCTATTTTGACAGAAGTTTAATAGGCACCTCTAGAATCCCAGGTCCATCTGCTGCAGGGATCACAGCAAAGGAACTATTGTTTCCCTGCACTGTGTGCTTCTGATCCTTATCTGCACAAATTGCCCACAGGCAGCTGAACTGCTATCCTGACAGAGACTCTGAAGTTTTCCTGGACTCTTGTAGAACACCTAAGAGCACAAGTAGCCCTGGGATTATACCTGCTCCATGCTCAGATTACTCAGGGGTCTGCTACAGAGTGGAGCTCCATGAGACAAGTTCAGGTTCCTTGAATTCACTAAGCACCATGTGTCTCCAGGCTACAGTGATGATGATGAACTGTTGAGGAGCAGCTGCTAGAGCCCACTTACCAGTAATAGCAATTTGGGGATCTCTAGTGTGGCTGGTTCTGACACCCACTGCTGAGGCTTCTCTGCAGTAAAGTGTAGAGCAGCCTGCTCTGACTGCGCGTTCCCAGGGCTGGCTGTTACCAGTTGCTCTGTCTGGCTGTCATTGCAGCCCCTGGGAGGCATCGGTGACAAATGTGGACAGACTGCAGGGATGGGAGATGTCACTGGTGTGAGGAATACTGAGGGAAGAGCTACATGTGGTATTGTGCCACATCATGGCCATCTCCCCCTTATGAACCATAACTGTAACACAGACTCCACAAAGCTCTGGGAGATGAGTCTGGAGCACCCAAACACAGCAAGCTGACCAAGGCCACCTTGCAGTCTGCTCTTGACTCTCCTAAAGGCTCGTGGCAGAGCTGCTCTCTGTGAGCAGGTGGGTGAGGGGCAGTGTGGGTGTGCTGAGGGCTGCCAGGTGGGAAAGGAGCTACTGTGCCTATTCCCTCATCTAGGAACTTCACCGGTGATCCTTGCCCCTACTCACAGAGAAGTCCTGGGCTGAGAAGACTGGTGGGAGTCTGGGGTGAAGCCCCTGGGCTGAGTTACTTGGTTCCTGTATATGTGCAATTCCAGGGGAAAATAAAGCATTTTAGAAGGTGTTGGGAAGAGAGGAAGATGGTAGGGCTGAGCCAGGTCCCCTCCTCACCCCATACCCCACACACACACGTGTGTGTGCATACATTACTTCTTGCTCTGGACCTCCCCAGGCAGCTTGATCCTCTTGGACTGTTCTTGCTTGGGCAGTGGCCCATGCCTCCGGGCATCCAGGATCTACTTTTGCCTGTGTCTCACCTCAGCCTCCAGCACTTATGCTGGAATACTTCAGGGCCTTGAAGAGAGCCTCACTGTGCATGCACACACTTTCTGATGCATCTCTGAAGGCAGAAGTACAGGCACATTACTTTGAGCAGCATCAGGGTCCTCAGCATTCTGCATCCACTCCTTGCCCCAAGGCAAGCAGTGAAATTCCCAAAGAAGGGTGAGTGGATGCCACATCCTTGCTGCAGGGAAGAGGGCTCAGCCTGGGAGGGGTCATTTGTCCCCAGCACTTAGTGAGCTCATCTCCACTGCAGCTGGTTCAGAAGGTGGAATGTCTGGCAATGACGAGGGAGAGGCCAGCCTGTGTACTGGCTGGCAACTTTCTGGTTTCTTTCTCACCTGCTCTGTGTGTTGAGCGCACTGATGACATATTGCCTGTTCAGGTGCCTTCCTAAAGCCTGAATAACCCTGAAGGACATCCCTATCTTTATCTATTTGCCCTACAGCATGCTGTTCCCCAGCTTGTTCCAATGTATCTGCTGCCTACTGATCTGACCACTAGAAGGTGCCTGTCTGGAATTTGCCCTCCTCCCCAGTCCTGAATGAGTCTTGCTGGTGTGTGAGGTTATTTCACAGTCTGTGCTGGCTTTCACGAGGCTTCTGTCAGCTCATTTCTCCAGGTCTTCCTAGGGAGTAGCTCCACAGCTGGTTGTGATGAAGGGAGCCTGCCATGGAGAGCCAGTGTGTAGGAACTCTGCTGAGCCCCCACTGGTCTGTGGCAGGAAAATGGTTTCAGAGAGGTTGGCCTGCAAGGAGTGAGGTTGCATGAACTTATGTTTAAGCAAGTCAGTTGCTTGAATGAGGGCACAAGGAGTGAGGTGCATGAATGTAAGTGGGAAAGGAGAAAGATAGATTTGGATCACTACTTCACACCACGGGCACACCACATAAATCTCATTAATTCAGTCCTGTCAGCCATCATTTTTTCTGAGTAAGGGGGAGGCTATATTCTTAATCTAGGTGATACCACCTTAAAATAATTCCTGGCCCAAGTCAGCCAGGGAAGGTGGCAAAAAGGAGAGACTGTGCTTGCCTCCCAGTTTCTCTAGTGATCTGAGCTGAGCGGTTGTAAAGGTACCATGACTGCTGAGACCCTGCCTTGGTGCCAGTGACATGGGGGCTTTAGAAGGTAACAAGCAACCACTGAAAGTGAGTACTTCACCCTTCTCACCAGAACTCCGAATCTGGTCAAGAACTGCAGGGTTTCTTCTAGAAAACTACGTACTCTTAGTCAGATTATCTTGTGTTTTACATTGTAATTCAAGCACATGCTGATGGTCATAATCATCCAGCGGAAGGTGAATCCTGCATCTGTGGAGCTCTATTTCTTGCCACCTTGACAATTTCTATCTAAGGAACTTAACAGTTGTGTTATTCTTGCTCATGTGCACTCAGTACCACAATGGCTTTCCTGGCTGAGTGCTACTGTAAGACACTGCTACAGAGAGCATCCCTCAAACCAGATAGTTCTGCATGACCTTGTCCAGCATCTAGGAAGCAGCAGCAGGCCTTTCTAGGAAATAATGACTACAGTCAGAGAGCTCCGTTCAGGTATAGTATTGCAGTCAGAACCCCCTCATATCTCTCAGCATACCTAGAACTTGCCTCTTGGCTAGCTAGATGCCTCCCATTTGCCATGCAATTTTTAAGGACTTAATTCTCTCATCCTTTACTTTCCCATTCAGCATGCAGAAAAGAGAGTGCTGGGGATTCCAGCAGCTAGTGGGATGCAGAGTTAGTTAGTGCACTTACCAAACTCCTTTGTAGCCTCAGCCATAAAGTACACTCAGGAGTCAGTTTTACAGCGATCACATGCAGCCTGACTGGGGGAAAGCAATAAGAGCTTGGTTCAGCTGTGGGTTTTGCTTGCAATTATGAAAGACTTCTTTTGGGAGCTAAATGGATATGTGGTTTTAATAGCTGAATATTCTCCCAGGAGTTGGAGAGGCCTTTTTGTGTTTCTTTCTTTACTTCTTTTAATAAAGACAACAGCAGCTGGAAGCATTTCCTTGAAGACAGCCCTTGGCAACTTCTTTCACTGGGGATTTTCTGGGGAGTGGATGAAAAGGTTTTTTCCCCACCGCAGGAGAACAAAGCATATATAGAGTGGTATTTCTGAGAAGATTTGGAGGGAATATTCGGTTTTTCATATACAACTT
Organism: Certhia americana; assembly: GCA_018697195.1. Lineage (NCBI taxonomy): Eukaryota > Metazoa > Chordata > Aves > Passeriformes > Certhiidae > Certhia > Certhia americana. The sequence continues at coordinate 62,377,974 of CM031859.1, forward strand.
CTAGTTTAGCAGAACATAAGATAGTTTAGTGGCTGAATGTTTATTGCACATCAATGTCCCTCTGCCTTCGGTTGGAAATGAGAGCAAGATCAGCTTTTCCTTTATAAAACACATACTTTTCTTTCCATACAAGATGTTTTACTCTTCTGGGACGAGAACCCGGTATGGAGGGATGAGGGATGTGGGATGAGGGATGCGGGATGTGGGGTGAGGGATGCAGGATGAGGGTGAAGAATGCAGGGGACATGCGGGGCAGGAGGCAGGCTGTGGTCTGAGGCATGCAGGGTGTGGGGTGAGGGGGAACGGACCCAAGAACCCCACAGTGGGTTTTGGGAGGTGCTTGACAATCTGCTCCTTGTCATTGCCCTCAGTTGTGGTGTTTGCCTTCTCTCTCTATGGTAAATTTGTGCTGGTTTTTAGAGGCTGGCTGGATAAATGTCACCCACTGCAGAGTTGCTGCAGGAGCAGCAGCCCTTGGAGAGTTTAAGGTTCTTTGCTGAATTCAGGCTTTATTTTCTACAGAGGAAAAAATTGCTCCAAACAGTAAAACAGTGTATATGTAAAGGATAATAGCAGTCCCCCCAAATAATCAAGGACATTAAGAGTGACAGGAGGCAGCAAACCAAGCAAGTTGATTGTCAAGACAAAGGTTTTGGGAACAATTTCAGGAGTCAAATGAATAGCTGGAAATGTGACAAAAGACATTTATTTCACAGGGTGTAAGAGTACTTAGCTCTGGATGGCAGTGGATAACACTGATTTGCAAGCAGCAACTTCCCTCCATGTTTGGCATCAGAACCTCAAGACTGACACTGGCTCTGCAGCAGGCCTCCATGCAGCAGGGATTGCCAAAGTCAGTCTCTGAAGAGAACACACTATTTGTGTGACTAGTGCTCACTGTGGATTTGAGTGAATCACATCATACTCCTTTCAGAAAGCTCCCAGTTGCTTGCATGTATACCTTTAACTTCTGCTTGCAAACCAGACTGGAAACCACTGCATGAAATAGGCAATGATTGTCAGATTTGTTTTCTTCTGGTGTTTAACTACGGACATTCATATAAGGAAGGGAACTAGGACCATCCTCAAAGCTGGGATTCCTTTGCTTTGCTTTGCAGATCAGTAATCAACTTTTCTTGGTACTGCCTAGTCTGGCCCTGAGCTTTGGGGGTAGACATCTGCCCCACCTATGGTTTTTGGGTGGCTGGTTGGTGATCAAAAATGCTTTCATGATAATTATATGAGTTGAGAGGTTCATATATCTCATTGTCCAAATGTTAGTCTAAAAGCAGGCCCTGCTCCTGCCAGAATTCCTTTGGTGGGTGCCTGTAATGTCAATGGGTAGGTTTGTTTCAGTCTTTCACTGAAAGACAAAGATGTTTCTGTGATGGAGCAGTGTATCAGGAGGAGATTTGTGGTGAGTGGGAGCACAGAAGAAACCAGTGGGAGAGGAGGTTAAGGTTTAAATGGGCAGAATGGAGAGTATTGGGTCTGGGGGGAGGTAGTGGGAAGAGAATGTAGGAGATATGGGAATGTTTAGTTTGTGGCTGATTGGGGAAAATGTGGTAGAATGAGTGACTGGCTGCTGTAGAAAATGGATAGGAAGTTGGCCATGCTGGCAAGTGGAGTACTTTACTGCCCACAGCACTCACTTGACCATGTCATCCTCTTGGAACTTAATTGCCAGGCTTATGCAGATCTTTTATCCCAGTTGTTTGTTGCAGAACTGAAGGAAATGCATTCCTTAACTGTCAACTCAACATGGAAGTCTGAAGTCCTGCCTGGTTTGCAAACACCGGGATCAGATGAGGGTTTTTTTAATGTTTTGGTGAGTTGTTGCCACTGGAGATCCAGCAGTGTGGGAGTGGTTGTGGGAGGAGAACATGGGGCACAATGATCTGGCACCCTTACAGCTCACTGGTTGTGCTGATCCTTCCATTGCTCCTGAAAACTCAACTCTCCAAATCAGCTGTTCCCAGTGCTTGTGTCTAATGCATGAAATAAAATGAGGTAAGTAATGAGTGTAAACTCCTCCCTCCACCACACCACACAGGGGGTCTGGGCTGGCCTGGCATTTCAGAAGCTCTTGGTGACAGAGCCTTGATGTGGATAAAGACACAATTTCATGATGTTCACTTCCAGATAAGAGAACTGTTTCTTGCTCAAAGTTTACCATGGCAACATTCACAGGGAAGGGATAACCAAGAGAGCTAATTCCTGATATATTTCACTAAGATGGAGGGCTTTTTATGTCTCCCTTTTCCGTTTCTAAACTGCTTGGCTGTTATAGTCTCTGTTCCCCTGCACCAGCCACAGGAGTGGTGGGACGTCTCAGTGGGGATGCACCCTGAACATCTCTGTGGTTTTATCTCTTCCCTCTTGAGTATTTTGACTGCATGGTCAGCAAAAGGGAGTTTCTAGAGTCTATGAACAATTCCCAGCTGCTTTCATTGCTCAACCAGCTTGTCTGCATAACAAGACCATACCAAGGGTGCACATGATTTGGGAGAATTGAGCAAAGCCCCAAGAGGATGTTCATATACTTTGAAAACCAGTTCTTGATTTTACACCAATCCACTTGTAGCTAAAGTCTGAACCAGTCCAGTTTATCTATTCAGTAATTCTGTGGTCTCATTTTAAACAGAACACTATGGAGAATACTCAACTTAGTAAAGCCTTTTCTGCATTTCAGACGCAGGAGAATTTTTCATGTGTGCTTAACACCAGGACCAGAGGCTGACAGGATCTATGTCCCTTCATCAGGAGCCAAATTGGATATACTCATGATGTGAATGTATTTTTATTGGCATTACCACAGGTGCACCATTGCGTCTCAGCAAGACAGAGGGGCTATTTTCAAACTGTTGATGCAAAACAAGCTGAAACAACAGCATCCATCACACCACCAAATTGTCATTCACAAGAAGTATGGAAGCAATTTTTGTTTAGATAAAATTTGCTGGTAAGACAGCAATGAACATGAGATATTCAACATTCTAATAAAATAGTAATGCTGCAAGCTCAGCGGCTCATGAAACATTTACAATCTGCAGCTAGCAAAGTGCAAACAAGAGATTTAAGCACCGCTGTTGCTAGATGGATGGAAACCAGTTAGAAGATTAAAGGAAAGATTATTCCACACAGGTTAGAATGAGGTTCATTAAATGCCTATCAGTTCTCTCATTTGCTGTAGGAGACAGGGAGGGCTGTAGGACTGCACCTGTTGAAGCAGAGCTCATCCTCAGTGCCAGTGTTAAGCCAAATGAGCACATCTTTTCAGCTTGTAATTTCTTTTGCTTCTCCTGTCTCCCTGCATCAGGAGTTTGCAGAAGCAGCATTACCAGTACACTTCCAGATTGCTATTCTTTATATATGAAACTAATCAAGTACCAGACTTGCAACAGGAACTGGAGGGTGAGGTAAACAAGAGGGCACGGTATACACAGAGCTCTCCCATAAGTTCAAGATGAGCAGTGTAATTAAGGAGATTTCATGCACTTCCAACCTGGGTAAAAATTACACACCAGGCAAATAGTTTTATTCACTGCTTCTTTGGTTTTTAACCTTTGATCCGTTTTATGAAGGACTACAGAAAATTTCAGTTGTTACTGTCACACCTAAGTGCTTCTCTATGGATCCTTTGGAGGTTAAAGGTTAAAAGAAGGGTTTTGGATGAGATCAGACAGGGAAGTGCCCAGATGCCTCCCTTTGTGTTTTCTGTATTACTCTAGCTGAGTCATTTTGATTCTTTTCTAAGCAGTTCTTGTATAAAACAAGTAGCCCTTGCTTTTTGGTCTCTTAACTATACAACAGGGCTCATTCACCAGACTATTCTGCTTCTTTTAAATCTGGCTCATAGTTATTAAAATTTGCATTTTAAGAAAAGCCCTGAGGCTTTTTGTGCCACTGAATATGTGAGAAACAAACAAAACTTTCAAGCAGTAATTTCCTTCCTCTGCTGATGAAGAAACATCTTTTTTTTTGTGTGGAAGGTCTATGAACAATGTAACCCTGTGCAATCCAGTGCCTTTTTAATACTGTAGGCAATAGCAATAAAGGTCTTGGTTGAAACCCTGACCCTGTTGCAATTAAGAAGTGCCTTTGTTGCAGGCTGTGCATGTCATTAACTCCAAGATTTCAGTCTCTGTACAGAGATAGATACAATATTCCCACAAATACTAACATGAGATTTGACTAGCAGGAAGAGACATATTTGCACTGTATGTGGCCACAGAAAAATCACAGCAGTATTTAATTTGAAAAGTTTGGTTTTCATATATTTAGGACTATTCTTAATCGTGAAATGCATAGCAATGTCAATAAAACCTAAAATGAGAACCGTCCTGCTCTGGTTACTTGAGTGTGCTTCTGAGAGTAATGGTTGAAGAAAAAGACCCATGATTTGGGGATGAAATGTTTAATTTCTATGATAGACAGCAGAGAAGGCAAAATGCTTTTTGAAACAAGTGTAGAGCTACTTAAGCTCACAGGAAAAAACACCGTTTAAGAAGAAAATCAAATTATTTGTGACACTTTTATGAACTGCTGCAGTAGGTGGGAGCAGTCGAGGTTACTAAATGTAAGGGATGGAAGTTTTCTGAAACTATTCAGTTGCCAGCAGCACAGGTGGTACAGATTGTATCTGTAGTCACAGTGATGAGGCAAACTTACAGAGGTAAAGCAAATAGATGCACTGAAGCAGAAACAATAATATAGGGACTTTTGGGCTTTGGGAGCTTAGAAGTGACACAAGCTTTATTACTTTTAGGCGTAAGAAATATGGAGGAAAGGATAAAATAATCTGTATTGCTGTTGTCTGTAGACTGTGGAAGGTCAGGAAACTTTAAATAGTTTCTTAGGGTGAAGTTACAGAGATTTTCATAGTAGTGCACCCTGAAGTTGTCGTTTTAGCACCTCAGAAACAGATCTGTTTTAGAGAAGGAGAGAAGCCTTGGAAACAGGCAAAGATGAAATCTTCAAACAAACAAAACCTTCTCAAAGTCAGTGCAGGGATTATAGTGGTCCTCTCAGGCTGGGTTAGTTTGCCATTCTCCTATAAAACATTGCGTTAAGTAACTGCAATAAGAAGGAAACAGGCAACTGAAAAAACTGTAACATTCCTGTTATTTAAAAATATTCAGTAGAGAACTGAATTGAAAAAATTAAATGAAAATATGAATGATGGTTTAAATAAAAAAATATTACTTTAAAAAGGTAATTTTTACCTAATTTTAACATTTTTTAAACCCCATCATTTTGTATTCATTGCTGTGTTTTCAGTTTTCATTGAAAAATGAATTCTTATTTTTCTCAATAAGAAATGTGGCTGAAAGCATGCAAAATATCCAGGAATTTTTTTGCAGTATTTTGGAAAACAGGACTTCTGGCCAACTCTAGTAACCTGATTACATCAGAGCAAGTAGAAAGGTAAATCAATTATTGCAGTTGCTTGTTCATTAAATCTGTGTTGCAATTACAGTGTCCTCTGAATCCTGGCAGCATTTTTCCCTGGACACAAGGCAATTTAAAAATAATCCTGTGCAGTCTGCTCCAGGACAACCCAGCTTGAAGAGGGTTATGACCCACTGTGGTCCCTTCCAACCTGACCCATCCTGTGATTCTGTGTCACAGGGACCAGTCTTCTGAAGGACTACTTCAGAGTCACACAAACACTTCACAGGGACTTCAAAGGAAAACTCTATGTAAAAATTTAAAGTTTCATGCTTAATGCTTCACATTTCTTTGAGCTCACTTTGAAAACTGTTAAACCATAAAACTGTATCTAATGCACTTAGCAATTATTGTTACTGCTACCTATATTATTGATACAAATAGTAGCAGAAACTTCTGGCATTGGATGTGTCAAAGTAACAATAATTTCATCCTATGACAAGCTTATACAGCTTCTTTGTAAATGAATGATATTTTGGTCAGTCACTCAAGTGAACATGCATAAAGACTACCTTTAAAAGCAGAATGTTGTTAGCATATGGCAGAGAGTTTGTTTTTACTCTGCTTGGGGAAAGCAGGCTACCTGTATAATTATTTCCTTAGTGAGTCTGCATAAAACTTCTATTGCATTTAATTCAACACAAAACATTTTCTATATTTCATGTCATGGGTAGGAATGAAAATGGAGATAGTTCATCAATGCTGATATGTGATATAAAAAGAGCTGAGAAGCCAAGGGTATGAGAGTGCATAAAAATGTTTTGTGTCCTGACCAGTACATTGCTTAAAAAAAATTTTACAATCAACCCCAATTGTTCATTCCTCCCATGCAGAAGATACTCACATATTCATTTTTAAAAGGGCAAATCAACCATAATTCAGTTTATAAACTGTGAAGCTGGTTGCGAATGTCTGGATGAATATTCATTAGAATCTCTTAATCTGCCATCGACTGTGATTCATTAGGCATATGTAAATATCACTCACTTTAATTGCCCCTAAACTGACTTAACATAATATTGTCATTAGCAAATTATTAGTTATTTGTGTAACTAATGGTACATTATGGTGTGCACGTTAAATCGCCAAATATATGATTACAATTATGATGATGTTTTATGTGAGGTGCTTTGTAAACTATTTGATGAAATATAATGGAGCCAAATCAAATCTGGTATGTTAATAAGACAGTTGTGGAACTTTATTATTATATTTCTACACCTTGGTGACTGGTCTAATATGCGAGCCTTTATCCCATCCTGTTATTCAATGGATTATAGATTGGCTTCACTTTCCATATGCAAAGCTGGCCTGATATTCCAAAGCCTGCTTACCCTTTGTTTTACTTAATGAACTCTGTTCCAGTTAATTATTGGTGAAAGTTCCCTAGCTTGCTGTGGCAAGACCTTTTCACTGAAAGGCCAGGGGAGGGAGCAGAAAATACCACCTTTGCAGTAGGAAGTGTAAATAGGCCTTGCTGGGGAGTGCTGCTGTTAAGGTAGCAGTGTCTGTAACCTGCTGGTTTTTCTGCAATCTGTTAGTGTATCCTAGGACTTTGTATTTTCCTGGCCTCTTAGCTCTTGACTCCTACTCACTTGTGCAATGAGAAGCCTTGCCTGGAACATTTGACCCACCCACACTCCTGCACTTCCAATAGTTATGCATTAAACAAGAAGCTCTTAAGATGACAAAGTTAAGGCGGTGAAACCTTCGGTGGTGAATTAGTGCTGTTAAAAGGGTTTTAATTACAAGGCTAATGATAACTGGAATATGTTTTTTCAAAAGGGATGAATGGTATCCTCAAAGGCTTTTATTAAGTCTTGTATCTACATGCAAATGCATTTATGAGTGTGCTAATGTTTATAGACCCAGGAAGTTAAGAAAGGGCTGTTTCCCATTGCCACATATTTATTCAAGATGCATTTAATATGGCAGTTACTTTATTTCTTTAAGAAGAGCTTATTAAGGCACATTTACTAGGAACTAATTAAAATGTAATGAACACAGATCTGTTTGCAAATTAATACGAAGCTTCTGAAAGAATATCCTGCATCATCAAGTGGTTCTTGAGCCATTCCTGTTAGTCACACTGCTCCACCCAGGACCTTGCATCCCAGGTGCTGCAAATCAGACTGTACCTGCAAGGCAATTCTATCAGCTATACCTCTGCTCTTCCAATCCAACAAAGGACTTCACTCTCAGTTAAATAGATACAAATATCATGCATGTCAAGGAAACTTTTTAACTGGTTTCAAAAGGCTTTGGCACAGATGCAAATTTCCAAATAATAATTAAAATAAATTAACATCGGAAACTGATGCTGAGGATTCAAAATGGAACTACCACATTAGAAAACTGGTTTAAAATGCTTATTTACTTGCAGTGCTAGCTAAACAAAAGCTGTGGCTTTCCACTGATTTAGCTGAAACCGAGTGAAATTATTATTCCCCATCACAGGGGAATTATTTTGATGTGAACATAATTGTAATGATTTACTTCAGTTCAGTTAGATGCAGAGTTATGTTAAGCCACAGAAAACAACTCCAATATTTAGAAAACAAAGTAAAAAACACCAAATGGGATTGTGAACTCATTTAATGGAAATAGCCCATATTCTTATACAGACATTCCCTTGAATTTGCAGGTATCAGGTCTGGCCCCACTCCTAGGTGTAAAACAGATCTTAGGAACCAATCAAGGGAGCTCAGATGCTGTTCAGAGGGTGTTTGCAAGAAACTCATGGTAAATTAATTGCAGAATAATTCACATAAATTATTGTCTGGATAATTTCAAATAATGAATCAAGCAGGAGAAAAGGACACATTATTACATAATTTGTTTCATCCTAACAGAAACATTAATAATGCTCAATGAGGGTAAAATAAATTGCACTTAGAGAGTATTTAGTCCCATCTCAAACTCACTGAAGGCAGCAGGAATGCTCCTCCGGGTGTGATATGGACAGAATATGTAAGAGAGAGAGAAGCAGAAGATGGACTGGGAGATGGGCTATGTAACAAATCTATTTCTAAAGCAGACATAAATGTCTGTGGGTGATGAGATCTGAAGGGAGGGCAGATGGCAAGCCAGCCTCCAGTTCCACCCTTTGAAGATCCCATTCTAGTGTCCGCTGAGCTCTGCAGACTCTCACTATGATATTGGAATGTTGCTCCTGATGGTTGGAAGCATTTGGAGGGTGAAGGAGGAGGAAGGGAAGAAATGGACCTTGGGATCATGTGTGGTGTTGTGATATAGGACTTCAGACTTGTTTCCAGCTCTGTTACTGCAATGCTGGAAAACCTTGGATGGATCAGATTTTGCTTCTCCTTCTGTTAAGCAGAGATAGTGGTGGGAAAGAGGCACAGGCTTGTGGGTGCAAGATAAGCTGTTTCTTAAGATTCCTGGCAACAGCTGTGCCACCTGAAATAATGTGGTTTAACCTTTTTCTTGGGGGATTTTCTTCCTGTATTCATGATTTTCTAGATCTGCAGCCATACCAGCAGTTGCACTGATGCCACAGAGGGAAGAAGGTTTTAACAGCACAAGGGCAGGGGCTGAAATCTTTTCTAAAAAAAGGTACTTGGGGCTACTTTGTAAAAGGCCTGCTTGATTAAGAACTCAGATAAAAGTGAAGCCACTATAGCTGAGTTCACATGTAGGACAAGAAGTTTGCATTGAAATTAATTGCTAATTAAAAAAAAAAAGAAAACAAAGATAAGATGGCTTTGTTATGTTAGAATATTTGGGTTGCTTAATTCTTTCTGGTTAGTAAACCACTTGCCAGCCTAAAATATAATAATAATAAGACTATCATAATAGGATGATTAAATACAACATAAGGCTGATTTTAAGTATGTATGGTTGCAACACAAGTAAGAGATACACACCTAAGCCCCATACTTATTGGTAGGAAGAAAAATGTTTGGGAAAAGAACATGTAAAATAGATATCATAAACCATAAATTACACACTGAAATAGGACTGTTGGAAGAAATCTTCTTGAGGTGATGAAATACATTGCCGAATTCCTGGAGTTGTGGTTCTGGGTTACAAAGATAAGCAAGATGCCTTGAAGAAAAGCAATTACTTTGATCCTGTTACTGCAGTATTTTAGCTCTGCCTCTTGCTTTCTGCTGAGGAAGGCACATGTGTTTCTGCAGTAGATTCAGGTTTTGTAGCACACACAGTCTTGCTCATCCACTTTTCGTGGGGCAATAATATTCATAAGACATTAGTTATGTCCAGGGAACAGGGCTGTATGCACTGAAGGAGGTTTAAAAGGCTGGTGTGGCTTAGTAGAATCTTGCACTGGCCTCCTGTATGCAGACAGGAAGTGGAAGCTCCTGTTGGCCAATTTCTCCTCTCTCTCTTATCTCTGCTTCACTTGGAAAAAGAGACCAGGTTTGAAGCCTTAGAAGGTGCTGGCAAACCTCCAAAAGCATGAAAGTGTGTGCTATCTTACCATTGTGTTTGGGGCACTCCTGCAGGAGCCCACTTGCCATTGTCCCTCTCAGGGGTAAGACACAACAGTGCTAACACCACCCTGGTGCTTCTTGGAGGTGGTTCCTTCTTTCTTGGAAAAAATTTTCAGTCACTACAGAAAGTGAGAGTGGCAGTCCCTTGGAGGAGGATGTCTCTTACTTACCCACATCCAAAAGCACATTCATAGGCTGCCTCTGACCACATAGGAAGGATGAGCAATGGCATTGCCTCAGACATGTAGAGACAGATAAGTTTGTATCCCATGTACAGGTATTGATGATTGTGGATAGGGAGAAAGCTGTGGGGGAAAAGGATTATAGTGGACAATTAAAGACTCAGTTTGCTTTGGATCCTAACTATAATGGGTGTCTCTCATATCTTGAACAGTTTTCAAAGCTAACTCATGCTATTTCAGCACAGGCCAACTCATGCCAAGGTACCAGGTACACACAGCCCAGAATTTCTCCTCATTCTCTCCTAATTTTTATATCAGAGCTTGCAAAGGGCTCTCCTGTTATACCAGAACCTGAAACATAGACTTTAACCCCTAGATCCATATGGGACTTTTAAAATGGCTTTTGACTGCTCCACTCACTTCTTTTTTGACATGTTCCTCGAAAGATGAGAAACCATACTTCCTGCTGTTACACAGGAAAAAGATACAGCTGCTATACTCTGTTTTGTGAGAAAAATATCTGACCTGTACGTCTCCTGTTATGTAAGATTTTGTAATATCAAGGCAGATGGGGGGAAATGGTCTGGAATAAGTATACCCTTAAAATATTGAACAAAATGAAAAAATTGCTATGTGGATTGAAAGCACATCTGAAGAACCTCTGCAGCCATTAAGGGAGAAGACACGGAATAAAGACATGATCACATGTTAAATTACTGGTATTTCCAGTCCTTGGCAAGCAGATAGGAGGAAGCAGAGGAGAACTGCTGGGGCTGCTGAGAGCAGTGCTCACTGTTGGGGTCTGCAGGGTGCCCCTGGCTTCAAACCAGCTCTTTAAAGCTAGTGTTTGAAGGTGCAAATTCAGGACAGTGATACATTCTTGCTTTTGTAAAGAATTTTTCAGATCCATGGGTTAAAAGCTGCTCATTACTGTAATTATCCTTTTTGTTAGTACACATACATAAACATCTAACTTCAGGTTGTTTTTAATGATGAATACTTGAAGCGGCAATGTGACAGCTGTAGTACTCTCTTCTGGTTATTAATCTACGAAATCAAGACATACGCCCATCACGGAAACTTTGCACCAAGGTTCACAGTTTGGCTTAGGAAGACAGATATCTTTTAGGAGCCAAGATTGCAGGCCTTACAGAAACAGAGCCCATACCATCACCATCACATTGCTTACCTTGTCTGATCAGATGATGCAAGGGCTCTCGGAGCCCAGGGAGTTTGAATCACAGAAAATCAAAATCCATTTAGTTGCAATACATTCAAGCAGTAATTGCTGCAGATTAGAATTCAGTGGAGAACTTTGCATAATGCCAAGAGGTGACCTTTTTCAGGGGTGCTCTCCTGTGATTGTTGGGACCTTGTAACAAATGCCTAGTGCCATTTAACGAAGGAATGACATATCTCTGATATGCAAATTTTTACAGCACAGCAATTAAGCGGTTTAGAATTTTACGACAGTGTTTGGGCTTTATACAACAAAAAAAGGGCCAATAAAGGGCTGTGATGGATGGGCTAATCCCCACTGGAAATATACCATGTAATCTCACAGAGACAATGCATTATGGATAGCATTGTGATTATTGGTGGTTAATATCTCCCCCTTCTCCTCCCACCCTTCCCTGCCCGCAGCTTCCCCCTCCCCTGCTCCCTGCCTGATGAAAACTGCATGGCTGCCGCATTGTTGGGGGCACAGGCCTGGGATACAGATGGGAAAGTTGGGCCATTGCAATCTGCTGCACGCACGGACGACAGTGAAAAGGGGGCTTGCAGCTAGGCAGCTTGTCAGCAGGGGACAGGGCTGGGGTCCATATGCCTCTCTTCTTCTCCCTTCTGTCGCCGAGTCTGCTGTCGCATCCTGCTGTCGGGGGACACTTTAATGATGAACGTGTTTTAAACAGTTTTGCTTACCTAGCGACAGCTTTTCAGGGAAGGGGAGCTTAATTAGACACCTTCCGCAGTTTTGGTGGGTTGTATTTTTCTGCAGATGTCTGTCTGTCTGTGGGTCTGTCCGCTGCCTTTCCCCCTGCAGCCGGGCACTGTGTGCAGTGCGGTCCTTGCGTCTCGCCATCCTCCACCTCCACACAGGGCACATCACTTTTACTCCACGTGCCTCTGGCTGGCCATCCCTCTCCTTGCTATTTGTGGCTTTTATCTGAGGTCTGCTGTGGAGCTGGCAGAGGTGTTTGTAACAAGTGTGTACTTCACATGTAGGATTTGCACAGTTAGAAGCAAGGTGAGAAAGCTGTGATAGGGGCTGATCCTGAAGTGTGAGGAGATTTGCTTTGGACACATGATAGCAAGATAAGCATTGGGAATTTTAAGTATGTTTTTGAAAGCAACTTGTAAAATTAAAAGGAGAAAACGTCTCTGACTGCTGTTTGGAGTGCCAAAGTAAAGTAATTTAAAGCCTGAAGTCACTGTCTTGCTATTTCACTATCTTAGAGTCAAATAAATCTTGTTGTTTATTTTTCTTTTTCTTTGATCTTTTAAACCATTAATTAGAGCTGCTACTGAAGTACTTTTTTTTTTTTTTTTTTTTTTTTTTTTTTTAGGACATAGTAGGGGACTGGGAAAAATTGATTCAGTTGTTTTTTAAAACATTTCTTAGGTGACCACAAATTCCATCTGTACATATTGTAGCCAAAGTTAATTAAAGATTAATTTTCAAAAAACAAAAATTCTGACCTGCTTGACCTTCTTGTGGAAAACCCCTTGGCAGTGGGGTTCTGGAAAGAAAAAGAAGCATGGGGATTCCCAGGCAGGGATTCTTAAACTGACAAGCCTGTGGGGCAGAGGGAATGAGATTGGAAGCAGATTTTCTGGGGCAAATACAATCCCTCCAACAACACCAGGTCTGTTTGACTCCTAAGAACCACAGAAAGCAGAACAGTTGTATGGAAGAAATTGTTTCAGTACTAGCTCTGATTTGTCACAAGATCTCCTTATGGTCATTTCCCAAATAGTATCCAGCCCTCACAGGGGGAAGTTTGCCCTCACTCCTGCGTTTAGGTAAGAGGCCCCTGAGCAAACATGGTGTACCCCCCCTTAGGCCCTCAGGGGTATATTTGTTACTTAATCACTAAGCTGCCCTCTCCCTGACTGTATCAGTGAAGAAAGTACTGAGAGCAACAGCTGAAATAAACAGCTGGATAGACAGATGGAATGATGGGTAAATAGCTGGATAGAGGGATATGCGGATAGATAGACAGACATTGGGAAATAGGTATGGACAAGGACTTTAACCATCCAACGAGTCCTTTGCTAAGCTGGGAACAGTCAGCAAGAACTGTCCTGCTTCAAATCCCAGGTCTCAAGCTAAAACACTTCTGAACCCAGCGTAATAAGCTAACTCTCTTCTTAGTCACAAAATATCATGCATGCTGGTTTTGGCCTGGACAGGGTTAATTTTCTCAGTAGCCAGGAAGGGGCATGTTTAAGGCCCAGACACTATTTCATATCACCTTATGTCAATAATGGAGGCCTAATGTCAATAATAAAGGAAGAGACTCTCTCTTGCTTCTGAGGAGAAGGGGTTCCTTCTGGTCAGGAGAAAATGTGCCAGGGAAGATCTGGTATTGTGGTGGACTTTCCATGTAAACAGTTTCTTCATCTTATACCTTTGTTATTAATATCGTTGCTGCTGTTTTCTTACCTCATTGACATGTCCAGTAAATTGTTCTTAACTCAATCCATGATCATTGCCTTTAGGGCATCCAGTTGGAGGAAGAGTTAGTAACTGTGTGGTTTTAGCAGGAGTACTAAATTGTAGAATACCATTTCTAAACCACAGCATTGTATCATGCAGCAACTATTAGTTTCCTACAAATGATGGACCAAAATGAAAATCCTGCATAGCTAGTGGTTTGAAAGTAACATCTTCACAGTTGTAAGTGGGAAGCCCATGAAACATTGGGCTTCTGTGGTATTTTTAATAGTGTCTTTTTCTGCCAGCTGACAAATATGTTTCCTGTAAAGGTCAATATCTCACTACATCACAGCAGAGATTATCAAAGGAAAGGAAGTACTTCTTAGCAGTGAGTCTGTCTGGCTTTGAAGGAGTGACATAAAAGATGTGAGAAGGTTCTTGCAATCTTCATGTTTTAAAATATGGCAGAAAATACAGGAATACAACCCCTTGTATAACAGACGAGACTGTGCCAGGAGAAGGCTGAGTAAGCCAACTGATGCCTTTTTCAATACAGAATAAATAAAAGACAAAAATGTAAAAGCCAATAGGCATCACATCTAAGTAGCAATTTCCACTTTGTCCCTTTCATTCGTGTGAGGAAGAGTCCCTTCACAAGGCACTGCAGTTCCTATGGATGGGGAAATGGGCTCTTGGCAGGTTAGTCACTTTGGGAGACCTTGACAGTGCTGTTTCCTTCCATCTGCTCATCCAGACAACTTACTTGACAAATGCCTAACCTAGTTTTCACCTGAGCCAAGACGGTTCTCTGCATCTTTCTGCTTGCTACAACCCAATGTCCAGTTCCTCATAAGAGGGACAACCGACCACCTGGCATGGGTCACCACTCACTGCTAGTTGTCACAGTGGGAAGTGTAAAGTAATGAAGCCTGGGAGCAATTACACATCTCTAATTTCTGGTCCTGAATGGAGGTGGAAGACCTTGGCAGTATTTGGTGTACATTAGAAGTAGCATGGCACCTGAGTCATGCTACTGTGGGGAAGCCTTCCTCTCACTGCCATCCATATGTGGATACAAACAAACGTTTGCGTTGTCAGTGTGGTACATCTTTATTGATTACGGCAGCAAGGGATGTGAGAGGGTGGTTGGTACTTGCTTACAGTAATGGAAATACCTAATACTACTAACTAGGGAATTCCAGGCAGCACTAACTTGGAGAGATCTATAAGGATGACAAAATGAAGCTGTGACATTAATATCACCTACGGCAAGATGTCAACAGAACCACTGAACCCCATGAGAAGACAGTCCTCTCCAGCTCCTGCTTCCTCCCCTGCTTGGTAACTTCTGTGAAACTTTTGCATTAGGATTTGAGTACCTAGAGCAGAGATGGTGAGGTATGTGCATGAGTCTTCAAGGAAAAACCATCTTTGACCTGAGTCTAAATAGAAGTGGAGTGACTCAACTTACTGAGCATTTGGAATCAGACAGATATCTTAATGAATTTGACTAAAAATTTTCCCCAAAATGTCGACTGTTCTTGAGTGAAAAAATATCACCTGAAAGGTGCAACAGGTCTCAACATTCAAGTTCCAAAACCAAGATCCCAACTGATGAGGTTTCTTGAAGATTTTGTGAAGGTTAGAAGCTCTCTAAGTAGATTTTGTTTTCAAAGTTGCAACGATTCAGTCATGGAAATTATCTGAAATCGCCACATGGGATAGTATTTTTTCTTTGCTTTAAACTGTCTTGAAAGACAACTATAAATTAAATTAAATAATTTCCAAGTATTAAATGATTTCCAAATAATTTCCAAAAAGTACTATGAAAATCACTGTCACAACAACTGCAAGTGACAGGTCACAGGATGGTGTGAAGCTTTCAAAAAAGGGGATATTATTCATTTTGGTAACCTCCATGTAATGAACATTAATACAATGCATATAAATTGCATTTCTACCAAGATATGGTACACTTGCATCTTCAGTTAGCGTTGCTTTGTATTTTTCATTCTTGCATTTTGAGTAACTGGTAGATGTCATAACATTACAGTTCCACTTGTTTTTCTCAAGAGTGCATAAAGCCACTCTTCTTTTGTTGCTCAGCAAAACTCATGGCATCATAAAAGTTAACTCCCATGAGGGTGGTGGCAGAGAAACTGTTTTCATGGTCCTGATTAACAGAAAGATATATAGGTGAGATGAGTTAGAAAGACCAGACCTGAGACCATTTCAGTGTCCCAAGCCAAATAATTTCCTATTTGAATTATGAGCTATATAATCTTTAATGTCAATTTTAATTTTAAGTGTTATCATCAAACAGTATCAGTGCTGTCATTCAAATCTCTGTTGTTCCAATGTCTGAAGCACTATGCTGGCACGTGGTCATACCACATGCATTTTTGAGGACCACCAGCTCCTTCCATTTCTAAGGCAGAAAGGAAGGTGGCTGTATCAAAAAGAGATTGAGCATAAATAAGATTGTTTTCTCAGGGTAGTGTATTAAAGACTACTATTGTGTTATACTGTTACCCACGCTGCTATTCTAAGAAAGTAAAAGTAAAAGAAAACCTAGAATGGAAGTTTGAAAAATCTGGGGATTTCCAGATCCCAGAGATGGTAAATAATATGTTTGGTTTTAGTATAAGCAAATAATAAGTATGAAGAAAGATCAAATGAGGCTGGGTTGATACCACATCTTTCTGTAATGGAAAGAAAGAGGCCAAATTTAGTACTAACCAAACAGTTCATTCTTCCAGAGCAGTGTGGGAGATGGATGACCTCACATGGATCTTGTTATCTTGGGATCTGCCTAAAAATCTGCCAAAATAATGACACAAATAAGAACAATTTCTCTGGTTACAATGAAAAGAAATTGACATAATCATGAGTTTCTAATTCAAAACATAAGCTAACCTGCAATTCACTGCAGCTGCAAAATAGTAGGTAGGTTATTCCTCTGTGCTGCTTTTTTCTTGCCATTATTTTATTAGAGGTGAGAGTGGATCATAGTATTCAGCAGTTTTACCCAGTTTGATACTTTATGTGGGCATCTAGACCAAATCTAGATGTGTTCATGTTTCATATCTGTGTGTTATTCTGAAAAGCAAATCAATAACTTTAACATCACAGTGATTTGAGGCAGACTATTACAAGTATATGATTTTGGTTAAAAAACTCAAATGCCACTTAATTTGTATGTGTTGTGAGAAGAGGAAATAGGTTAGTCGTCATTTCTATTCATGCAAAAATGGAGTTTTTCAGTTTGAAACATTGCAGCAGAAATGCAATTTTCTTGTTTCCTCTTGCCTACTTCAGGTTTTCTTTGTTGTCATGTTTGGGTATAATGTAATTATGTTCACTGAGTTGCTGTAGGATTTTAATTACAGACAAAAAGAACAACTTCATGGCAAGCCAACAAACTTCATTATGTTTTAAATTAATCTTTTGATGTCTCTGGAACACTTCATGTGTCTGGAGTCGGTGCTGCTGACTTCCCTTCTCCACTATGGAGGGAAATCAACTTATGGTTAGGACTATGGATGAGACAACCCAGGAGAAGAGGCACAAAAACCACATGAAGATTGAGTTTTAGCTCAGATAATTTCTGACTTTTCCCACTAACATCGTATGTAAGTTGGGATGAGTAGGATAAAGTAGTTTTTTGTTCTGAAAGAAAACACCAAGGCACAGTGATGGGATGAAGACGTGGAGTCTGAATTGGATGTCAGCATCCCGTAGGAAAGCAGGCTTAACTATGGCACTCAGATTTCTTTGCTTCTAAGTATGAGCAGCCGCACGATGATTTACAGCCCGCAGATTTATGCACTCTAATTTCTCGCACTTCGTTAATTTGTCTCATGTTCCTGAACGTCCCGGGCTCTGCGGCGCTTAAACGGCTCATTTTTCTCTACCTCAGTCACAGCCGGGTGACAGCCGCGGTGGCGAAGTGACAGCGGCGGGCGGTGATGGATGGCAGGGAAGAGATGTGAGAGGAGGAGGACAGGGGAGGGCTCCGCATCCCCCGCTCCTGGGGAGGCAGCGCGGGGAGGCGGCGGCGGCGGGCGCTGCGCTTGCGGCGGGGCCGTGAGCCGCTGCACTCAGTAGATGGCATCAATAGATGGCACTGCTTGGTTTGGTGTCGCGGCTCCGCGGGGCTGCGGGGACAGCAATGCAGTCGGCAGATGTAGCCAGGCTCGCCACTGCCTGCTCCGACCTCATGGAAGTAGCTGTCATTAAAACAAGCAAACCAAGCTCCCCCGTCCCGGCCGCACCCCCAAAGGGGATGGATGGCTTCGTCCCCACAGCAGCGGAGTGGGGCAGCCTGTGGCGGGCGACAGCTTTCCCCTTCCTCCTCTCCTCGGTGCCTCGATAAAACCACAGACCCCTGTTTGAAAACACCTCCTGTCCTCTTGCGAGATGATCCGCTGGGAAAGGGGGAGCATCCGGGGGGTCTCAGAGGCTGGTCCAGGATTTGCGGCTGTCGTCGGGTATCTGGGCACAGGAGCAGGGCAGCTGAGGGAGTGCGGGGACTTAAGAGCTCTTAACAGCCCGTTCGACTCCATGTGACATTCTTAGTCCATTCGAGAACGCTTGCACCCTGCCAGAATTCACCCCGGATACCAAAAATGGGTAGAGTATCTGAAAAGTGCCCGCATTTATTCTTATTTTGAGAGGGCTTTGAAAAACACTCAGGCAAAAAAGACTGGAAGAGTGGAACAGATATTTGGGGTTAAAGAAACCGCAAAGTATACAAAATAATCAAGGATTTTAAACCTTCATTAGCACAGTGTACTACACTGAGTTCAAATGGCTGTGGAACTTTTTCCCACCTCCCTATGGTTGCACCCACCATTGCTGGTATTTTTTTTGGCCATGTTGCCCATAGCCAAATGGGTTTATTTTATCTCATTTTTTTTTTAAATTTATTTCCTTTTTTTAATGGATGTATTCCCTAAACCTCACTTCTCCCATCATTAATATGGGCAGGCGCAGCATGATGAGGGAATTTTTACAGAATAAAATTCAGACAAATTGAATTTGGAAAAAGGCATCCTGCTAAGATGATGACTGATTGATAAAATCATATTCATAAGTAATACAGCATGGACCTGATTCCAGACTGTATACACTCATTCATACATGTTATTAGTTGACAAATACATTAATGCACTTCAACAAATAATTTGTGCCAGAGATTAAATACATCCAGTACCATTAATATTGTTTACTTTGCAGCAGAACCTTGGAGACCTTGTCAAGGATGGCACTCGTTTTGCTAGGTGCTGTATGGATGCTAAATAAAAAGGTGTCACTGCTCTACAGGAATGTAGGAAAACTTGCAGATTGTAGGTTGCTTGAAGGCAGACTTGGAGAAACCCAAATGTGCTTGAAATCCCAAATGCACAGTTAGCAACTAGGCTTGGCCTCTCCTTCATTAGAAGATGCTGTAGCAGCCCCAGAACTGCTCCAAATCACAGCGGTAGGCAGTGGGGAGTTAGGAGGGGGTCCCAGCCCTAGCTGGGGAAAGCCACCTTTGCAAGAGGATTGTTAGTGAGCTTAGTAGGAACAGATTGCATTTGTCATGTGCTGGGATTTAGTTTCCACACGCAGTCTGGTAGGGATTTTCAGTATTGCTCCACAATGTAATTTGTGATTTACTCCGTGGTTTATTCCATCAGCAGTGCTGAAATCAGGTTAGGCTTGCTTCTTGACGTTGCAAAATCTAAAGGTGTTTTTTGTAGACAGTAGGGAGTACTTCCTAACAAGTTACACCATTCTTATCAGGACCAGCCAGCAAAGTCATGAGGCTTTGCATGACGATTTTCTTATAATAGTTCTTTGTTGCAGATCTTTTGAAATCAGAAATTAGCAATATTCCCTTGTAAGAGGGAGGGAGGACTTTTCTTGCAAAGTTTTATCATGTTGTACCCTTACAAACTCTCCTAGGTGATGGTAATAGAAAGCACTTCTTATACAGTAATCATTCCAGGGTACAGCTGGCATGAGTGTATGGTGGTGAGGGCTCTGGCAAGGAATTCACTGCAGTTCATTGCAGAGTAGAGCATCAGGAAAATTAATGAAGTTGCAGCATTAGAGAAGGACAGATAAAGCTGGACACAAAGGCAGTGATTTTAGTAGCACTATTTAAGAACATGTTAGTAGAACTGAAAAGTGTTAATGCTGTGTGGTTGAAGTCACCCTGAAGTCAGCAGTACTGAGCAGAGCAAGAACAATTGTTTTATCAGGGCCCTCCTTACAATCTGGCCTCCAATTTTGCTGCTGCTAGTGCACAGTGTTAGTCAGCGTTCAGGAGAGAGGATGTCTATATAAAACAGCTTAAACATTGGGGACAGCTTACAATGTAGGCAAATCCAAGACATCAAAAACAAAAGAAGGAAAAATAGTTAATGACAAAAGGCAATAAAACCACCTTAACCCCCAAATGTGTAACTGCCCTCAAGCTGTCTCACAGATTTGAGCTCAGTAGGAGCCTTGCAATGAGGCAGTAGTGTGCAGTTCATTGCTCCTAACTGAACACTAGAATAATACACTTGACATTAGGTTTGTGTATGATGATTTGTATATTATCAGTGAAGCATATGTGGATATGCCCAGAATGGCAGGAGTAATTAAGTACTTCTGTCAGGTATAACCCCAATGCTTCTCCAAACTGGCTGAGTTTTGCTGAAGCTGCTGAAGCTCCAACAGTCCATACCATAGGAAAGTCTGATCCAAAGCTGTTATGTACCTGGATAACCATTGCTCTGTATACTGCATGCCTCTCTGTGTCACTGTGTACTGGGATGATTGTACAATTGCTAGCACATAAAGAAGTACAAAATGCTGACTCACATTCCACTCACCACCATTAAACTTAGTAGGTAAAACCCCACAGGTATGGGAATTTTCGATTTGATTTCAGATGCTATATGTGGACATTAGTTCTGTTTGTTTCCAGGAGGCAGCAAAGCTGGAATGCGTGCATTGAGAAAAAAACTTTGCCAAGACTGGTGAAAGTTCAGGAGAATTCAGCTGCTGAAGAATTACTTGATAATCTGACACAGGCATCTAAAAGAATAATGAAATATTTCAGTGAGAAATAAGTTAAATTAGAGATTATTGCATATATTTTAGATTTCCACAATCTGCTGGATCTTTAACTTAAAACTTTATATCTTTTAGCAGAAAAATTAATTTCTCTTTCACAAGTTCCACTTAGATTTTGTTGCTAATAAACCCAAGGATGTAAATACTATTAAGTACAAAACAGCCTGCTACATAATTGTTTCAAAGCAATTACAGATTATATCGAGCCATTCATTGAGCAGAAACAGTTTTTTCCAAGGCACCAGCTCCCTGTACCTTGAAATTTTATTAGTCTAAGAATTTCATGCACCATATGTTGTAATATGAGACTAGCTGCAATTGAACAAACAACTTTCTGATATATAAGTGAATGATAACCTGATTTTAAATGTGTTTATCTAATGAGATAGTAACTGTAATTTACAGCACATATAAAAACTCCCACTGTTACTCCTGGTGCACCTTTTGGCTAAAAAGGGTGATGCGTTGAGATATGCTAATGAATATCATCTTGGTTTTTACCAAGTCAGTAATAAAATTTGCATTTGATATTGTGCACAGTAAACTGGGTTATTAGCCTTGAAAATGAGTCTCATAAAATTTAAATATAGGTTTAAATCATATTAACTGTCCTGTAGATTTTCTGAGAGGCTTTAAAGCATTGTGCTCTCATTCTATAGCATCAAGCACGCAGATGTCATTTTGCCTTCAGGGGTGCCCCAAAATACTCACTTACTGAAGCCTGCACAAATAGCTGCAGATCGACCCCGTTTTTCACTCCTGGGGAAGCAGAGGTAGTTCTGGGGCAGGGAAAACTGCATTGGGAAATGGAGGAAGGAAAGGGGAGAAAGTATGGTTGCTGAGGTGTTGCCTGTGGGCTTGGGCAAGACAAAGCAGAGTCCTTAGTCCTGCATGTCCAACCTCACCGGTCTGATCACCCATAACCACCCACGGGTGGAAATGTTCATGTGCTGGGGTCGTGTCTGGTGCCCAGTGTGCTTCTGTTGTTTCAGAGGAATGCTGTTTCAGCTGCACAGTCACAGAAGAGATAAGAATTTGATCCCTGGTGTTTTGAGTGAGTGGAAGGTATTGGAAGCACAGATGGATCTAAACTGTGGACAGATAAATCTGATTCTCAGTACCTTCTGAGGGCAAATTGTTGGAGAGGAAGATGGGCAAAGTTGAAGCATAATGGCCCATCTCCAGTTGGAGGGAAGCCCTAGTACCAGAAGTGTGCAGGGACAAATTGTGTTGAGCTTAGTTCTATCTGGTTCTATGCACACCGAGGTTAGGTATTAAATATTTTAGAACACATCTTTAAAAACTTCTCTCTATTTTAAAAGGAAGGCTGCACACATAAATGTTGCTTACATGGTATGCCAGATCTTTTAATTCACTTTAATCTCACTTTTGTGAGACCAGATCTTCTAGCACGTGCTGATGTTTTCAGGGAAAGGAGGACATTTCTAGCAACTATTGTCCATCATCAGTGAAGTGCTGTCTCCTCTTATTTAAGAGTCTATTTAACCACTATGCTTCTCTTCTTTTACCTTCCATAATGTTGTAATGTTTGCTAGAAATCAGACTCTTTTTCTGGTTGATGTGATTGCTGTAGGTCAGAAGATAGGTTTAGTTTAGCTAATAGGATGAATTTCTTTGCAGTGAACATGGTGAGACCCTGCCAGAGAAGTTGTGGTTACTCCATCTGTGGAAGTGTTCAAGGCCAGATTGGATGGGACTTCGAGCAACCTTGTCTAGTGGAAAGCTGTAGAGGGGTTGGAACTGGATGATCCATGGCAGAGGAGCTTGAACTAGGTGACCTTTTAGCCCAAACTATTCTATGATTCTGTGACTGTCAGAAAAGCTTTGTCTCAGAAAGAAGCCTCTGTTTCAGTCAGTAAGGTACTGATTGCCTGATATCATTATGGTTGTACTACTGGCTATATGTCCACCTGGAAGATGTTGCCTCTTTGAAGTGAGGCAGAGTCAACATGTATTCTGTTCCAAAAAATGTGATGATGAACCTGTTTGCCTATCTGTGTGAGGTCATCTCCTATTACAACACAAGTGTAACAGGGATAAAATGACAGTCTTGTAACAAATTACAAAATTTCAACTCTTCTTTCAATGAAGGTGTCTGGACATGGTGCAAAGTATTACACAAGCAGCTCCAAAGGATGGTACCTGCTGCCTTCAGAGTAGGGCTCACGCCGACACTGAGAAATCAGTCTTAAAGTCTGATGTATGAGATTGAATATCCCAACCATGCTGCTGCTGGCATTTATTACTAATAACTTCAGGAATTCTTTATAGTATAGATACTAGATATTTATAGTATCACCAACTTTTAAAATAACATTATTTTAGAACAATCAATGTTATAACTCCTCACTGAACAAAACTGGTATTGTAATACCAGGACCCATGATGCTTCATCCGGCTAGGCTGACTGCCAAGAGACCAGGCCTCGAAAAAGTGGAGAGGAAAGGAAAAAAAATGAAGTCAGAAAAGATAAGCAAAATATTCTCCCAGCCTGGAAAACGAAGGATTTCCTGACAGTGCAGGAAAGTTTCTCATCTAGGTGCTGTGCCCTTATGCAGTTTGCACTGCCCTTCCCACAGTACTCTGTCTCCGTCTGTTCCAGTGTATTACGATTTGGCAGGCACCCGAGCTGCATTATGTAGTGTTAAAAGAGAGTGACACTTCCTTTGGCTGAGACATCTTTCCCGACTGAGCCTTCCCAGCTCAGCTTAAAGAAGAGGAAGTACCAGTCTGGTTCCTCTTGTTTGATTGCTAATGACCCAGCTCCATGGACCACCTAGCAGGTCCTTCCTGGTAAGGCTGGCTGAAAAATTAGATGTTTACTTTATTGCTAAGTTTATCTAAAGCAACTGTAGCATTTCTAGATAAGGATTCTCCAGGAGAGAAATGAGTATCTCAAATGTTAATCACCAAATTTGGTTTTGCTTCACTTCTGTGCCACTAGGAAATTTTTCTTGGAGACAAGGTGACAGCACAAAAGACATAATTAAGGGCTTAGTTACTGGCTGAATAGTTTTGACTTTCTTTTGTAACTGAAAGCAGCTGAAAGGAGCTCTTCATCACTGTTTAGGGTACCATGGTATCATGACTATGAGCCTTGCTTGAGGGATTGTCTGTGTCTGGGACAAACACAACAGTATCAGAATAAGGTGAAAACTCTCATTTCATCCCTGATCTTCCTGAAGGGTTGGGCTCCTCCTTGCTCTTTCCTGGCAGAGATGGCTTCTTCTTCTATGAAAGTGTCATTCAGGGGAGGGTGGATGGGAGCCAGATGGTTTGGTGGCAGGGGGCAGGTTTGAGGCTCCACTCACTTGCTGTCACGGTACAGAGGGAAAATTACATCTTTTGACCACCTTCAATTTACTCTCTTTTGAAGGCATTTCATACCAGAAAATACAGATTTTTCATTCACCTATGCCAGGATGGTGACTTCAAGTACTTTTGACAGGTTACACTCACTTGTGGAAATAACAATATAAAGAAGTGAACACCCAGACAAAGGAAGATAGTTCAAAGATAGGTCCCAAAAGGAGGTAGAGTACCTGTATTACAAGTAAATTTCCCCCTAGCTTGCCTGGCTGGTCACTGGTAACATTAAAGGAAAACACCATTGGAAATCATGCATGTAGAGGTTTTTTTCTTCTTTAGGTTTCCCTTGCGTAGCCCCAAAATATGGAGGATCCTGCTCATTTTAGCCCTCAGTGCTGGAATGCCTCTGTCTGCATCTGCATATTCTGTCCCCATTGTCTCTATGAAGTGTAACAACACCGGTGTTTACAATGGTTTATTAGTTGATTTATAGGGGTAAATCAGGGGTAAATTGAGCCCTTCTTTAGCAAGCCTTGAGTTCACAATGCCAAGATATGCTGAGCATAAAAACTCATGCGGGGAAAAAAAAAGGGCCAGAACAATAGTGACACTGTGTGGAGCCAGGTTCTATATGCAATCACACAATCTCAGGAGGTCCATGAAGAAAACACAGCATGCAGCATGGTGGATGGGTGTGTAAGCACAGGATCACCTATTGTGTTGTCTCAGAACCATGTAAGCATTTCTGAGGAAAAAAACCCAAATGCCAGAAATAAAATGTTATTTGGTTGGAGGAAAGATAATTTGTAGACAACTTTTACTAAGCCCAAACTCAGATTTTCAAATTTGGCCTTACACTCAAGAAAACAGAAAAGCATGAAAAGAGAACTGAATGGAATAGAAAACTGTGTGATGGTTTTGTTTGGACCACTACTTTTTGTAAAAATAACTATTTTGCCATTTCTAGAAATCTGTTTTTAGCATTTCTAAATATACTGCATTATTATTAACTGTTTATAAAGGCATGTAAACATTACTTTTATATATATATATATGTATATATATAATTATGTATGCACACATGTGTGAAAAATAAAATTATTTCTCAAGTTTATGCACATATATAGAAAGAGCCAGAATTCACCCTGGAAAGCTTTTGATTAAAAAGGCAGTGGGAAATTATATCCCCTTGTTTTGTCAAAGTGCTATCACTGTGACATCAACAGACACAAAGTTTAGGTGACAAATCAAGATCCCAGTAACAGAAAGGCTGGCAGTTCTATCAGCTAGTTTTTAATCTGTAACTTAATGTCAGGAGCTCAAGACATCCAAGTCTAAGATTGTGCTATGTTGGAAAAAAATTTCTCAGAAAATTTCTGCTAGTCTGCTAGCAATAGTAGAAAACTGAAGCTGTATCCATGTTAAAGGATCCTTGTGTCCCTGGCTTCAAAGTTCTGATAACCTTCACGACTATGTCCAAACTGAAGAACAAATGGGGTCTAGGGCTGGAGACTTGTTTGAAATAATTGTGTGCTTCTTGCCTTGATCTACTCAGCTTTCATCCCTTGGAAACTGGAATACAGAAGGTGCCATTATAGTGTGCACCAATTCTCCATTTTCTTGTGTATCTGGAAGGTGGTAGATGCACGTGCCTGCATACAGGAGTTCAGAAACACTCTTTTGTCCCAGATAGTCTGTGCTGCCTTTTTGCAGGTAATTTTGCACCCTTACCTTGGGGAAGGGAATAACAGTGGCATAGGGAGAAGTTAGAAGACATAGAAGGTAAATTCCTCAGACCTAAACAGGAGATAGAATGTGTTCTGCTCTGCTGGGACAGGGGGAAAGGGGAGCTCATCTCCTCAGCAGCATGGCTCCAAGTGTCCACATACCAAAGCAAGCTTGACATATATTTCTGAGAAGAAAAGTCTGTGGCACTGGCAGTATATTTTTTATAGAATAGACCTCCTACATCAGCCAAATGAAAACTAGCAGTCTGTACACAGTCTGAAGAGGCAGTCTTTGTCACCCAGATGAGCAGGTTATAAAGTTTTAGCAACTGTAAATGTTTAGCTGATGTTTTAACTCAGCCAATCCACATAAAACAAATAAACCTAAACGCCAAAATATTTTGAAGTACTCTTCTCCACAAAATTAGCCATAGTGATAACAGAATACAGCAGGCCGAAAGACAGCCCATTTTATGGCACAGTGCATCTTCCCTCAAACCAATCAAAACATCTTCTCTCAAAGGATAAAGGACTGCCTAGCAAACAGGGTGACCTGACTACAGAGTATGTAAGAGAAGACAGAAAGAAAAAAATGCAGACGTATATTCATGGGATTTTTTTTGGGTGTGTTTTGCTTTGTTGTACAACATTTTTCTACAGAATTTTTAAAAACATTCATTTTTTAAAAAATTTCTAGAATAGGTTACTTTTTGTGTGTGAATAAGTTCAGTCAACTCTCTTCCTACATGCTGTTTTGTTTCCACCTTCATCTGAAAAGTACCGTGCCTGTGAAACTCCCTGTTTCACTAAGAGGCGGCTTCTGGCCCACTTGATTACTGTGAGAAACCAGGAAACGGGCACCTGGGCTCAAACCCCAAAAGAATGTAAAAAGAATAATCCAGGAATTTAACAAACCATATGTGTGTGTGTGTTTAGCTCACAATGTGTGTGATGTAAAAGGGACCATCCTTTACCCTGCTGTTATTTGGATATGATGATACTGGGTTGGTCTGGCCTGAGGCCTGGGATGAGCTCCTTGGTAGCCCTCCAGTCCCAATGCTAAGGGTCCTTTCACTTTGGCTGAGTGCTTGCCCAAATATTCCTGCAGAACGCTCCACGCAGGGGCTGGCTAGAGATGCTCACCCCCACCTCAGTCCCAAGGGTGAGCTGGAGCAACAGCCTCTGCCAAACACACACTTGCAGGCACTGCTGAAGAAGCTCAGTACAGAAACAGAAAATTCCTAAAAAACAACTTTGTGGTTTTGCAGATGAAACCAATTTGCTTTTAGCCTGGTGGGAGCCTGATGGCAGGTACTGCTGTACCTCTGTACCTTCCCTGGGCCATTAATCATCTTTGCATCTAAGATGGACAAAACAATGAATATTCTGGCTTGCTTCTTTGAGCATTTCCTTTCCTGACCATGATGCATGCATGGTAATCCCTGTGTCACTGGCTTACACCGTTGGGCAGTACCTTATGTGTGGAGTATTTTCTTTAAAACACTTGTAGATAGAGGGTGTAAAGGAGTAGCAACTCATTCACTGCTTGTCTTTTAGCCTGTGGAACATTCCTTTGCAAGCCAAATAGTTGCATTTGGCATTTCTAATTTCTCCTACAGTGATATATAAAGCACAAAACTCAATTTCCCCAGAAGCCATCAAGGTTCCAAGTTTTACTTCATGAGACATGTCTTTAGTGTTAATTCTGTCAGAGTTTTACGGGCAGTTTTTTCAGGCTGTAGGAAAACATGAACAAGGGTCATGGAAGAGCAAGCCTGGTGGTTCAAAAAAAATCTCTTTACTCACATAATCTTTTATTTGAAAAAATGGTGGGGGAAAGCAAGGAGGAAAAACCTTGTCCCATTGGCTGATCAGAATAGTTTTCCATATGTTAAAATAAAATATTCATCAAATATAGCTTTTCTGGCAGTGGCTCTATCACCAAAGTGAATTTTATTTACATCTTTCTGAGTCCGACTGCAGCCCAGCACGGCTGCGTCTGCCTCAGCTGCAGGCACGTTTCCTCTTCCTGGCTCCGATCCGCATCGCTTCCCTCATTCGAAATGTTAACAGAAGGGAAAAAAGAGATGGACTTTCAACTGGTCCTCACCACCGATGTGAACAGCACTACCGACAGTGCTCGCCAGGTTTTGCTGGCGATAAGTGCCTGATCCAACAGTGCAAAGGGAGCAAAATATTCTGCTAGTCGGGGAGAGCATGAGGCACCCATCCTGCCGGGGAAGCAGAGTTGTGCCTGCCAGCCTCCCACACTAAAACGTGACACCCAGCGTGTCTTCGAGAGTTTAAAAAACCCCTCCGGGCTGGGGAGGGCCGCGGGGGGTTAATGCAGAGTTGGGTTGCCACAACACTGGAGGCATTCAGAGAAGAGGGCTGCGGTTGCTGCATAGGAACATTTGGCCCAGGTTGCCAAAGAGGCTGTGTGTGTTACTGCAGAGGAGTACACTGCCTGCCACTGTTGGGCTATTAGTATGGAAATGAGGCATGTGTGTGACAGGTGGCCTTACAACCAACACAATTAACTTTCTCCATTAGCTGACGCACTGACAAAACAGATGCAGCATCAATAAGCACCAAAAAACCCACAAACACTGAATAGGAATGACACGTTGCACACCCCTATTATTTATAAGGAGGAACAGCATAATTTCTTTGAGATGCAGTGGTGAGTAGGAAGTGGTTAGGGTTTTTTTCTCCCTTGATTATGATGCTTGTTTGCTTTCCTAAAATTATTGTTTTAATCTTGAACTTTATAGAGACATTGCTGCGAACTTTAACGATATCTCAGCGATGCACAGCAGTCTTCAGGAAGGTTCATCACAGCTGTGGTAAAGGAAGAACACAGATCCTTTGATAGGAAATAATTCCAAGTTACAGAAGTCATCTGACTAGGTTCTGAACTATAGAGAATTACTTCCCAGCCATCCAGTACAGCACATTTTAGTTGCCTCTGACTACACTGGTAAGGACAGTTAAGGTGGAGCAGCTGGTCGTATCCCTAACATGAGTTAAAGGGCTCGTGGCTCAGCTGAAAACATGGGGTTGGGAAGGAACACTTGGCATATTAGGTTGAAGTAGAGGATCATGCCATGGTGACTTCAAAGAAAATTGGCTTAAATGCTGGTTGTTCATAAGAAGTAAATGGAAATAAGGGCTAGTTGGTTTTGGTTTTAGATTTCCTGGTTTGTTGGTTTGGTTTTTTTTTTCAGTCAGGCATCTCCTCGTGAACAATGTGTGTGAACCATACTGGGGATTTAAATAGGAGTAACAACTTGAACTGTCTGAAATGCAGAACTGTAATGTAATTATGAAAATTTGCATAATGACCTCCTTATGTCAGCTGGTACTGTGTGAAATATTTAGAGATGCACTGAGTAGTATCCTTGGCACATCCAAATTCTCATTGGCCTTTGGCTCCACTGGTCTACACCAGAGTTTTCCCAGGTTAAATCAGTAAAGGTCTCATCCTGTATTATCCCAGTATGAAAATGTCCTGGAACACAGCATCAGCTGTCAGGTTGCCCTGGCAGCATACTAATTCATGACATATGAATGGCATCCAATTAGGAGGATGTTTGAGGAGATAAAGCACTCTGTCTGTAAACCAGTCCAGTACTGCCCTGATTAAAACCCACTGACCATCTTTCACCGGCCTGCAAAGTGATGGATGTGAGTCAGCACCACATCACAGACAAGGAACTGCTGTCCTGACTGTGGAGATCAGTGCTGGACTGTCTGCAAGTGCCAAGATGAGCTGCCTCAAGCCGGTCAGCTTCCCTGGTGATGAACTGCTTTCTGACCATCCGTCTGCCTTGCATTGCTTCCAAGTGCAGAGAATTCTGACTACATTTTACAGCTGCAGATTTGGGGCCAGGTTCTTCTCAGTGGTGCTGATCAATCGAACAAGAGGCAATGGGCAGAAACTGATGTACAGGAAGTTCCACCTAAACATGAGGAAGAGCTGCTTTCCTATGTGGGTATGCACTGGGACAAATTGTTCGAAGAGATTGTTGAGTTTTCTTCACTGGAGATATTCAAGAGCAATCTGGACCCAATTCTGACCCTGCCTGAGCAGGGATGTTGGACCAGATGAGCCACTCTAGTCTTTTTCAACCTTATTCTCCAATAGGAGAATTTCTTGTGATAGATCTAGTGGCAGCAAGGCCTGCACCAGGCTGGCCATGGTAGAAAGCATAAAATCTTATGTAGAAAGTAGTAGCTCTCTCTCCATAATAATTACATGAGCTATTAATTTTATTATTTGTGTGGTGCCTTGGGATACATGCCATGAAAGACCCTGCTATTAAAGCATACTTTAATTGATTGAATTATGGGACATCCAAAGCACAAAACCCCTGCTAATCTAAATAGATACCCTTGGTTTTGCATTTTCTTCTCCCTTCATTGTCAAGCCAGTTTCCAGCTCTGGTGTGCAGGTGTCTGCACTGTCAAGCTTTACTCTAAGGCCTTTGCTCCATAATCCAAGCCACATAAAACTGTGTGGACTTTCCTATCCCACTCATCTCCCTGACCACCTAGTGGCTTTCAGCATGTATGTGTTAATGATGTGGCTTGAATGAAGTTTTCTCCAGGGAGGGGATTTGGAATGGTGTGAAGGTGGGTTCCTCTTCATGGGAAATTCCCATTTCACTGCCTCTCTGTGACTAAGGAATGCAGCTAAGGTGATAGACAGACAGACAGACAGCCTCTTGAGTCAGGTCAGGGGGTCTCTTCCACTTTGGTTGTGATTTGGATGGAGTCACTGAATTATGGATAACAACACAACTGAAGTTTCACGGTTGCCCCTGTTCACACTCAGTAAGCACTGTCTGAAAGGTTCATGAAGCATAGTTTCATCTCCTGGATTTTGCCAGTTTTATAGCTATGATTTATTTATACATGATTTATTTGAGGCTATGAGCAAGATTTTTAGAAGAAAAGGAGGATATTTAGAAAGTATGACAAAACAAAGAAGGGAATTTCTTTTCTTGGGTTAAATACATTCATTTGGCAATGCAAATAAATAGGCACTTGTTCACATGCACATGTGGAAATACGCATCTCAGTAAATGTTCTTAGAAAAACAAAGAAGAGGAGTAACCAGGCTGTTCAGCATCCACTCAAAAATAATTGTTGCCATATTTGTTCAACATAAATTTTCCTCAATAGTTTTTACTTGCCTTTCTTCATCCTAAAGATGCCCTATTCTTTGATTTTGTAAATGTCAGAGACATTTATTGAACAATCATCAAGCCAAGTAAGAAGGAAGTTTGTGGATGTGGTGCGTTTATACGTGAATGTAGCTGACTGCTTCTATACTTGTGTATCTAAAACTTCTTTCCCAATTTAAAGTACTAAATCAGATGTTTTTATTTTTACATCAAAACTAGAACGCACCAATGTATTCTGACTATTCACACAATTAGATAATTTGTGACAGGGGTTCTTTGAATGTAGTCATTCTTACTAAACCTTCCTCTATGTTTTTGACTAGGAAAGCAGTTGGTTATTCAAAATAAGACTATTTTTTCACAGATTATTTTAAAATGTGAACATTTTTTTAAAAGCTTCTCTGTTTCTTAGAGTTCTTGTTTAACCTAGTGAACTGCCTGCCTGGATACAGTGCTGAGTTTTTACCTGGATAGCATCTAAATCATAAAAGACTTGTTCAGGATGTCTCTTCAGACATGGCTTGTTAGCATGACAAGGTGAGGCAGAGAAACTTTGAAAAACTCTCCACATCCTAATTTGCTTGCTTTTGTTACAAAGTAACTCTAAGAACAGTTATTATGAGGGGGGTGGAAGATTAATTTTCCTCCTTCAATATTTCCTTACTATTGTCTGTGTGATTTTTTCTTTCAATACTAAGAATTAGAAGAGACAACAGATCGTAGACTTCAAGAAGCAAATACTTTTCATACCCCTCTGAGAAATATCATATCTTGGCAAACTCTTGAAAATCTCATCAGAGAGGTGCTGCCCTGAAGGTGCACTTCAGTAGATTGACAAGGGGGTGGCAGATTGACATAGGCCTAAAGGAGACAGTGGACCTTCTGGAGAAGCAGTTGGCAACCAGACAGGATGCCTAAAGCCTCTTAAATGGATTAGATGCTTGTGTGTAGGCAATAGCATTGCATCTTTTAGTCACAGCAAGAGTCATGAGACTGTGAGAACTAGGGCTACAAATCCTGAGCTTAACCTATTAATATTAAATGCAGACTCAGTCTTTGACAATAGACAGTAAAACAATGGGGTTGAATCACAGACATAGTGAAGACTGTCTTTAAGGTAAAATTCTCTTGACATTTTTTTACAGTTTTTCCCAGAGAGATGGATCAGAATAAATAACAGATGAATATTATCTCTTAATACTTGCCACAGGAAAATATCTTCAAAAGAAACTTCTTCAAATGTATTTAGCTGTGGAACTCCTTGCTACAGGATGGTGTGGGTGCCAGGATTTTATTTCAGCTCAGAAACCAGCTGGAAAAATTCACCGAAGAAGAAACTATCAAAGGCTACAATACTATTATACTAGGAAACACAAGCAAGTCACTTTTGTTCAAAATCTCCTACAGCAGCACAGAACTGTGCACCAAAGGAAGTATTGCATTTCTGCTCTTTGATCCTTTTCTATGCATCAGCTCTTGGTGACTCTTGAAGTTGTATTCTGACATAGATGGATTTGTGGTCTCACCCAGGATGCCCATAATTATGATTTTGGGCTGCCTTTGTCAATGCTTGGATCATACTGGATCATATTGTGTATGCAATGTTTGAGGGCTATTTCAAAATTCAGCATTCCTTTGAACAAAGAAGTAAGAAAGGGGATCTGTGATGCAATTAATTTACAAATGTGCCAAACTGTTATATCTCTCAAAGACCTCTGTTAAGGTCATCATTATGGGTGGAGGTTGTCTTGAAGCTGCACTTATTTCAATCTCAATTAACTTATGCTACATTTAGTTATAATAGTTGTTTATTTGCAACTCCAGAATCAGAAAGTTATTGGCTGATGTAGTCACTCCCCTTCAGTTATGATTCCTTCTTTGGAAATGTTTGCAGGGAGAAAAAGCCAGCATACCTGCTCCTTTTCCATTATAAGCTTATATAATCTTATATATATGTCTATATATATATATGTGTGTGTGTGTGTGTGTATACATATATATAATTATATATATAAAATATCATAATTATATTTAAAATATTACATGTATACATATGCATAAGTATATATGTACATATGACCAGTTTATATATTTAATGTTTCAAACATAACATAAATACTGTTAAATTGTAAGTTTATAAAATGGTAAGATTACAAGGCTGTATTAAGAGTCCTACTGAAATCCTTTCAGGTACAGCAGTACAGAATTTGGACAGAAGAGGATGGGCAAGATCCATCCGATTGTAGGAAGGGATGGTGGTGGATGCATGTCTTTCTTGACAGATCTTTTGTAGAAAAAAGATTTTTTTTGTAGAAAAATTCCTGGACCTGAGCTAGCAAACTGACTGCAAGCCTAATGCAAAGCCTATTGGAGGTCAGCTTAAGCTTGAGGTAGCACAGATTTGTGAGGGGTACTTGCTGGTCTGGGACAAATACTGCTCCAAGCCATTTTCTATCATGAACATGAGGGAAGGGTTTTGTTCACTTTGCAGCCTCCACTTCCTCCTCTCTCAGTATTTACATCTGCTCTGAGACTGTGGGACAGTGTCTTGGATTTACAGTATCTATGGGTGAGCTATAAAACACGTATCTGTGCACTCAGGGTATCCAAGGCTTTCTTTCCTGCCATGTGAAATAAAAAGCCTGCTTAAAGGCGGAAAGCCAGGGGAAGCAAATGGAACTAATGGGAAAGGTGCATCAGTGTGACCTAACTCCACTGGTTTAACAAGGCTAAAAATGCATGACTCAATTACACAAGAGTTAGCTAACGAGGAATGGGGAAGATGTTACAGTTTAAAACAAATGGCTACTAAATGAATTGGGTGCTGCCTTTCAAATCATTGCGATTCAACAAAAACCTGGCAAGACATTTTCTTCACAGGATATGAATCATCCGAAATAAAAAAAGCAACACTAGGGCCACCTACATTCAGAGTTTGTACAGTATGACCTTAAGGCCCAACATCTACCAGAAGTTGAGTAGCAAAAGGCCAAGCTCCAAAGAATAAAAGGGCTTACATCAGTATTAAATAATTCTTTCTTAGAGATGCAAATTTCTAATTAGTTACTGTGGAAACTGTAGAGGCCTGGAAGTAAGCCCTGCACAATGAGAATGAGAGTTTACTTTTTTGATTTACTGCAGGGCTGCAGTAGTTGAGGGAGGGCTGAGAGGGGGAAATAAATTCATTGCTTTTAACATGACAACAGAATAAAGTGCAACAGAAGAACTGACTTTGTTTTGTGCACTACTGCTGCTGCTGCGGCAGATCCCTGAGGAGCTTTATGCGACATGGGCTCACTTAAAACATCTCTCAAGGCATTGTAAAATGCTTTGTTTACAAACAAGTGACTTTCTCAACACCCTCACTTGTTACATCTCTGAAAAAGCCTTGGGAGGGTGTTTTTCAAAGCCAGCAGGAGATGGGGGTGCCTTCTGTTTGTTAGGTGACCAAACTGAGGTACCCAAATTTCAAAGTCTACCACCTCTGAAAATCAGAGTGCCCTAACCCAACCTATACTGAGCACCAAAAATTTCTTCTTGGAAATACCTTCAGGATTCTGAATGCAGAGTAGAAATATTTCATTATGTAGTTCCTCTCCTTTTTTACTTTTGTTTTAATTTACTTGTAATTATTTGGGACACATAATATTTCTTTTCAGCTCCACCTGCCTGAGCCTTTCATTGGTATAAGGTGATTTGCCATCTGCCCAGGGAGATGTCATGATGAAGTTGAGAAGCACCAGTCTGCTTTGCAGATGGACCACGGCCAAAACAAAGGATTGGTGCATTGCTGTTTGTTAGTAACTGCAGAAGGCTAGCTTGGTGTGATTCAGCAAATGCAGGAATATTAGCTCAGCCAGGATAAGGAAAGCATCTTTCCTCTTTACAGGTCACAGAATTAATTTAATTTGGACCATGCTTGTTTCAGCTCTATGGACCAGGCTTGGTTTAGCTCTATTTCCATCTTGATAAGACCCAGATATTTCTGAAGCAAGGAACCACTGATGATAAAATAATAGGAAGCTGTTGGGTTTATTCTCAAACACTTTTCTGAAAATGCAGCTAAAAGCTTACAAATAGCACAGAGAAGGAAAATCAGAAAGCTAAAAAATGAACAGTCTGGTTTTGCCATAGGAAACTAAGAAAAGCTAGAAATACTTTAAACTGGTATATAATCTCTATGAGCATGATTCCAGGTCAGCATCAGTGCAGAATTTCAAGGTACACAGCCTGAGCTGCTGCTTCTTAACACTCTGTCCTTATGAAATCTATGTCAGAGGCTGGAGTTTATTATGCTCAGTCCACTTTAGCATCCCTAATTTTTGTAGGTAATGCAGGAGCTGACATTACCCAGGTATGCCTTTAGTATTTTGAATAGGGATTGGTCTTGGCATGATTTTCTCTTGTCCCATTATCACCTCACACCTATGTTTGATCCTGAATCAATTTTTAGCAGTGACCTTAGCTGCCCAAGCCCTTCCCTGAACTGTGTATTCAGCCATTCACAGTAGGACCCAGAGGCCACTTTTCTGCACGTCTGAGTTACCTGTAACTCCAGTGAAAGTCTCTGAACAGTTCTTTTTAATGCTTCCTGCAGGTCACTCCTCCCAGCAGTTTGGATATTACCCTGCCATACTGGCCAGCCTTCTGTAATGACTTTCATCTGATTCTCACTGCCCCTCAGAGCTGCACCCAGAATTATCTGTCAATCCCTTTGGATTGCTGGCAGGGAAGAAGCATTTTTATAGCACTTGTTTTCTTCGCTGCTTCTGTACAAATTTCTTACTTTAGTATTTTGCTACTTTCTTTTGCAGGGGGTTGGATTTTCCCTTTAGCAAAGTACTGAGCCAGTCACACAGCCTCTTCTAAAATTGCCTAAACAAGCAAGGATCACCACTTGAGTTCCTCCAAAAGTGAAAATCTATCTTTGAGAAATTCTTTGCTTGATACAAAAGTTGAGAAATTTGCAAAGATGCACATTTCTTGCACACTTTAAACTCCAGAGTTTTGAAGAGCTGGTGCCATCTGAAGTGCGCTGACAATTCCTGCACCAATATTCCAGAGAACAATCTCATCAAACCTCCTCACAAATGATGAGCCATAAAATTCTTATCTTCATGTAAGACATTCCTGATGACTTTCTCCATGCTGCTGCCTTTTACGTAAACATGTGGCTCAGATTGTATAGTTATCAAGCATCATAACAATAGTGGGTTTGCCTTTTCTCCTTAACTAAAAATAAAATAGGATTCACAGCTGAACATCCAGTGATGTGAAAATTGCACAGATAGCCTCAAGGATACCTGAGAAATCATGTTATTCACCTATTTTTCTCTTTGATATAAGGATTAATAAATACAGTTTGAAATACATTTGCATTTCAAATGCCACAGAAACTATAAAACTCTCACCATTAGTTCTATACTATAAATTATTTATAAGAAATTGCTTTAAAGTAGTCCAAAAATATATTTTTTTATCACATTCTGCTGATTCAGCTTCATGGATGTTTTTCCAGAGTTCAGAGTTCAGCATTCAAATTCAAAAAATTACTGGTGGTATTGGAGTCTCTGACTAACTGATGTCCTGCTTCATCCAAAGCCAGAGCTCCTAAAGTGCTCAGATCCTCAGCAGCTCATTTGGATGACTGGCTGGAAGCCAGAAAGCCTTACTATCTTTAGCTTTCATCTTCCTCTGCCTTCTTTCATAGTCCAGAATGTCAAGATTCATGGTACCAGGCTGTCCATCACATGGATTACCTAGGAGCTGAGATTTGATTCCCTTTTGTTTCCTATTGGAACAAAACCTAGATATGAAACTCCCCATGAAATGAGGTTACATTTCTCTGGCAAGTTCTGCTCCAAAAAACCCAGCAATATAGTTTTCCAAGGCTTATGGGAACTTTGGGAAATAAATCTTTTAATTCTTCCTAGACTGATGTGAGAAATAGTTTATTGAATCATTTCTACTGAGAAATTAAAGGGAAGGAGAGGAAAAGAGCAAAGAAGTAGTATAACTAAAACTCCAGGGTCATGGCCTGACAAATTAAAATTTAGTCTGCTTTCTAAAAATGGGCTGGAGATGTTGTATTTGAAATAGTCTTAAAACATAACTGTCCCTGAATACTTGGGGAGGTGGGGATGGAGTCTATACAAGAAGAGAGAATCATCCTCTCACAATGCTAATAGCTTTACTAGGAGTGTAGAGAATGATTATGAATAAAACAATATTTCAATCCATTTTCCTCAGGAACCTTCACTTAAAGAACAGGAAAAAAATTAAACCAAGACAGTGAAACTAGGAGAACAAAGGAGGGGGACTGTCAGCCTGTGAAGTCCTAATGCTCATTATATCTGGTGCATGTTTAGCTTGTAGGGAGGGTTTGGGAAGGAAAGTAATTTAAGCAAACCAACCTGGGCCATCTTTTCATTCTTTGTTATGCACTGCTGTTGTTACCTTTAGAAATCTAGCAGCGGGGCTGGTTGTGTCCTGTTTTAGTGCCCTTCGTAAAGCATTCCCTTTTCACCAGCTCCGATGGCCCCATTGGAGTGGCCATGACAATGGATGTTCATTTTACCGCTATAAAAGGGTTTAATGATTAAAAGGCCGCACCATTGCACTCAGCCACAAAACTCATTCTTCCACTTCTGTGGAGCCCTTTGATTCAAAATGTTCTTTTGACAGGATCAAGAGTGGTTTTCATTCTGTCGGGCAGCAGAAACATCTGCATTTTTTATCCTCTGCCTCCTCCTCAGTGCACATAGTTAATGTGTAATTAATGAAACATCCCTTCTCGGAGTGGCACACAATCAGGGTAGGTCTCCCACCAACCTCGCTCCAGCTCCAGTAAAGCAGGTTTGCTTTTATATCCTTGTACTCTCATTCAACAGTAGTAATAAACCCAGTTCCAGGCTTATCTAGCCAGCTTACATCTTAATCTTTCTTTTTCCTCCCCCTCTCTCTCTCTGTCTCCTCAGGGAAAAGGGATGAAAAAAAAAAGAACTTCTCTTTCTTTTGGGTTATCCGAGCACATTGGGAGGGGGGAACCAAACACACCGCAACATTCAAAGCAAAATAGAGAGAACAAGGGGTCTAGGGAAAAAGTCCCCTCCTCCCTCCTTTCCCTGGAAGAAAAAATAAAGACCTTGGTAAGTAGTCAAGCAAGCTGAAAAGGCTGTTACACAGGAAGGATTTCTATAGGCCCTATAGGGTAGGGCCTTCAAGAGTAGGGAAGTTCTGGCTCTCATTAGTGCAACGCATCTGAAATCTAACACATAACGTGTCAGAAATCTGCTACATCCTTTTAACACAGGAGTAGCCTCTTCATTTGCTCTTCCATTTGCAGAATCTGGAGGGCCAGGAGTGTGCTTGAGAAATATGACATTAATGAACAAGTACTGTCAAGTCTAAGGCTACATATTGCACAGTGACTTACGAATGTTTCACAGTTTTATTTACTTATATAAGCTTTATACTAATTTGTTTGATCTTTGTCAGGTGTACCATGAATGACTATGTAGAATAATGGAGAAATGTACCTCTAGCATTTGTTCAATTCTAATAACACCTCAGCAACACTGGATGGGCTTTAAATGATCAAAATGGACTCGAATCCTGGTTCACCAGCAGCTTTCAGCTTTCAGGTTAGTTCTCAGAGCCACGTTTATGCAACAGATCTAGAGAGTATTGCACTGTGAGCAAGTTGCCATAAAGAGCTTTCCTATAAAAAAACACAAGACAAGTAACAGACCAAAGGAGAAACATATGGGCCCATGTTAATCCTACCTGCAATAATTTAAAATAGAATATCTGTGAAGTTCAGGAGATGTAAGCCACATGGGGAGGCAAACCCATCACTTTTAAGCTTGCCTGGCTGTGGAGCTGTGACTCTTAATGTCCTGTGTCTGGCCTCCTATGGTTTTCAAAGAGGAAGTGGTCCCAAAGATTTAATTTTGAGCTAAAGGCTCAGCTGCAAATGTAGCAGGGAGAGAGAACTATCAAAGAAAATTTGCTTACTAAGAAATTAACTTCTCAGTGAAGTCTGTATCATGCCAATCTACTTAAAAACTCAGGCCAAAATCAGAAAGTAGATTTGCCTGGAAGAAAAGGTTTAGAGGAAAACCACAGTATTCCCTCATCTCTTGATGCTCTTGTGAAGCTGGGCTTCCTCCTGTCCAAGGATTTTGCCAACCCAGAGAAGATAGAAGCCACAGATGTAAGCTGTTCTTTCTACTGAAAGGAAACATACCTTTGCTTCACAGTTTTTAGGACCATGTCACAGTTGTCCAACTCCACTCTCAACTGGAAATTGTCTTCACTATTCATGTATCTGTAATTTTGTAAAATTCACAAATAAAAATGAAAGCACACTGAAGATGTTTTGCCCCCCTTCTGAATTAGTCTGAATGGAAGCTTCCCCTTGTTGCATGTAAGGAAGAAAGCAGATTTCTCCCCAGAAGCCTTCATGTGATTCCTTTTATTGTCCTGGTTTCAAAGAGATGAAACTGAGTGCATAAAATATACCTGCTTTTGTACAGTGCACTTAATCTGAAAATTTACTGGTGTTCCAATAAAGTAAGATTAATATAAGAAACGGCTGCAAATATATAATGCTGCAAATATTGTCTCTTTTCTTTGGAACCATAACTAGAAGGATGACATGCCTACAAATTCAAGGACCTGATGAAAATTTGGTACAAAAATACCCATCCAGTGTGATACACAACAAATGTGGCTCTTGTGCCAGTCCAGTTCTGAGCAACTACCAAGAGATCAGCAAACTTGCTCTGTTCCATCCCTGTGCACATATACAGCAAAAATCTGTTTTCAGTCTGACACTTACTTTTACAGACTCTGTCACAGTCAGATGTTATTTGTTCTACAAATAGGAAGAATCAAGATTTGAAGCAGAGCAAGGGTAACAAGCATCTTGCAACACAACACTTTGGGCCAAATTCCACATGCGTAGCTCCCACTGAGATCCAAATATGGGCAACATTTGTTTCCAGATTGAGCACAGAATGTGTCTCTATTGTTATTGAAATGAAAAAGGACATGAGCTTTTGAACATTTTTCCATTGGTCAGACTTGCCAGCTCAACTTATGTCCAGTGATCAGAAATAATTTCCCTAAACCACTTATTTTCTGTTTCCACAATAGTGCATGCAGAAACATAAGTCATTGGAGATAGCAGATGGACAAAAATAGACCAATTTTCTGTGGATAAAATTTGCTCAAGAATGTTGGCTGCAGCCATGCTTAAATAAATGGCTTCTTGCTCCCTGTAAAAGAAGTGTGTCCTTCTCATCACATCATGCTACAGGAAGGCTGGTGTACTGGGAGGGCCTGGAACAATTGCAACAGTCACTGAGCTGCACTGTGATACATTTGAATTCTGGCCAGAATCTGGGAAGTTCACGTTAGCTTGCCGGACCATTCAGAGAAAACGGGCTTCAAAGAGAACTTTTTACCCTTGATTCCAAAGTATAAGTGAGTATGGAAAGAGTATAATGTTTGCTGTTGGGATTAGCCCCCTACCGCGTCAGCCACATATGAGTGCACTGAAAATTGGCGGCGTGTAGAGGGAAGCCTCTCAGCTCACTGCAGCTGAGCTAAACCCAGGGTAGATTTCCAAGCACCAAAGCAGAAGGTGTGTGAACCTCATTATCATCTCCTAGCACAGAAAAGAAACAAAGCAGAAATCACACTGAAAGGAATGGAAACCAAAGGCCATGTAGGATGGGAAAACATTCCTATTTTAAGTAGTATAAGAAAACCTAATATTGAGGGACTGCTTAAAAGGACTTGTTGCACAGCAACATGCAAAACAATGAGTTAGAAATTGTGTTGAAAAGAAAATTATAATTCTGGTTAAAATTAATTTAGAAGATTTCTTGCTGTTCCATGAAGACATAATAGGATAGAGATTCTCCTTTATGAGATGGCCAGCACTCTCCTTTAGTTTAGAATTGACTGGTGTCATGCTGCACCAGTTTTTGCTCATGCAGACTACTCAAGTGTAACACAAATCACTCACTCTACTGAGAATGATCTCAAGGTTTTTCATTCATTTCTAGCTTCTCTCTTCTGTCCCTTCCTTGACCCAGGAGTTTCTACAGAAGCATTTTGTAGCTCCAAGTCCTACAAACAAATTTTGACTTCTTGGGGTATCTGCCACAGAGAAAGCTCTATCTGCAAAGGAATAAGATGCTCACTCTTGGCATTGTTATGCTGCTGGCTTGGTGATTCCCTTCACTATGTTTTTCATAGCCCCACAGTGAGAGGTCTAAATTCTTCATACTGGGTCTGGGAAAGGGTTATGCACCGCAGACCAAGCTGAACAACAGCCAGCATGCCGAACAAAAATGTGCCTGAGGTGGTTTTGCCCCAATGCTGAGAGGCTGAACAAGGCACCTCACACCCTTCTCCATGCTCACAGGGGACCGAAGAGTCACATATTTCAGATGCCAAGTTTCACACCAAAGCCATGGAAATGGAAACCAATTTCCCTGAAGAAGTGAGGATGGCCAAGAGAAACACTACCTAGACCAAATAACAGAAATGACAGGTAGCTGAAGTAGGCAGCAAATGGGAGCAGCAGCAAAGGAGAGAGAAGTGAGGGTGCTGTCCTGCCTCCCTTTGCTAGCACTGGGAAAGGAAGAATCCAATGAAGTGCAGTAAGACAGAAGGACATAAGCTAGTTGTAGGAAAGGAAATTGTTCTGAGGACTGATTTCAGCATATGTGGATTCGGTATCACAGACTGAATTTCTTATTTTTTATTCTAGGCTCCCAATTGATATGAATAGCAACCTGCAAATGAAACTTTCTTAGAAGGGTAGAAACTTGGTTGGGCCATGTCAGTTGACCACAAATGAAATCATCTTAATGTTGCCATTGAACACTAAGAGTATTCGAAAACCTGTTTGCTAAACACTCTGTTTATTTATGGATCTAAGTAATGCTTAGTTTGCAGACTAACAGCTATCTCCCCAAACCGCAGGCTGGGTGCCTGGATAATGTCACTTTGGACAAAAACAGATGTTGAAAAACTCATTCATATATTGAGAGTTATTACGGAACAGAATTTTGTCTGGGTAGGACAAA
Source organism: Certhia americana (assembly GCA_018697195.1). Classification (NCBI taxonomy): domain Eukaryota; kingdom Metazoa; phylum Chordata; class Aves; order Passeriformes; family Certhiidae; genus Certhia; species Certhia americana. Next base: position 62,420,204 of record CM031859.1, read on the forward strand.
AGGGGAAGGAAACTATGTTTTGAATCAGTAAACTGAGACTGTGATACATATTGTGGCAGTGCTGTTTAAACCACCTCTTATTGTCCTTCTTGCTTCCTTTATACCTCTACTTCCATTCCCATCCGTCCCCTCCTGTGTTAGCACAAAGAGTTTTGTAGCACTGTGGTAAATGAAGACATTAACTAATCTGATTGAAAAATAATCCAGAAAATATATAACAATGTTTCATTCTCATGCAGATCAGTTCCTTGATATGATTTGCTGTAGGGGTCATAAGAACAGCTCCAGTAGCATAGAGGAGGATATGACGCAGAAAAAAGCATAAAGCAGCACTGGTGCCAAAAAAAATGGCTCACATAACCACAGCCTGAAGAACTACGTTGTATAAAAACAGATTTAATGAAAAGGTAAAATTGCATATTAGGCATGTGCACCTGTCCTTCTCCACTTACTTGAATGGAGACATATCTGCCATGTACTTGTGAGATGAATCTAAAATAATATATGTATTTCTAAATCAAAAGGTAGTCAATGTTACAAAGCACTACTGCAGGGTCCGTTGCTTGCCTGAACCTCTTACGGATTTATGGTTATTGTTGGTATTTCTGAGCCTTTACCTGATACCTCCTGCTTTACTGTTCTGGGTCCAGAGCAGTGAGCTCTAAAGTAGCCATACTGTGTTGTCAGATGACCTTTATTTCCATAGCACGTGGCTTCCTTAATGTAAAGCACATGGAATTGATTGCTTAATCCAGCACAGTTGTTTGCTGGATGCAGACAAACTCTTGCCACTGTGACAAACTCCTGCTGCTTCTACTAATGCAGGTGCAGCAACCTGATTATCTGAGGGGTTATTTTGCAGTTACAGATCTTACAGACCCTTTAGGAGTGTCTATTGTGCAAGGGCAGAAGGAACAGCTATAACTCCAAGGTTATCAACTATTTTAAAAGAGAAACCAGGGAAAGGAGGAAATAAATAGAGAATAAACTCTCATTACAAACAGTCCTAGAAACAATAATTTTTAGATACAGGTTTTCCTAGCAGGACTGTGGAGAATAGCTTGCTTCAAACACAGCACTGTCCTATCCCACTTGTGCCCAGTGTAAGCATGCCCTTGAAATGGAACCTTACAGCTGTAAGGTTCATTTTGATATCTGGGTTCAAAGGCCTGATTTAGTAGTGCTTCTTTTTTTAAAATCTAGATGCCTGTATACTCATTTACAATGTTGATTGCCTTTTCTTGATGGTTTGGCTTCAGAAACATGCTGTGGAATTTAAATTTGTCCCCCTCCTATGCTAATGTTGGCATTATTTGTGTGTAAACACATTACATGGGATAGCAGAAATGTAAATGAGATTTCGATGTTGAGTTGATTTATAAACAGCCAGTCTCCTAATTTATTGAAGTTGTCTTTGTGTCGTTTGCACATGATTAGCAGCATATAACATACATAGGGTGCCCTTCTGTAACATGTTCAGAAAGAAGAAATGCAAACTGTATACCATTATAACACCAAATGAAGATCTTATTGAGCTTCAAGATGCTTTGAAACATGTAGCTACTAACTTAACTCTGCCTGTGAACTTGTCCTCATTAACTCCATAATTAGCAAGATCATGTTTGATCTTGGAGTTCATTAGACATTGCAGCTGGAAGATTGTTTCAGTTTTAACACATCAGAATAGACAATTAAAGTGATAATAAAGAATCAATATAACTTCCCTGTCTCTTAGATTTTTTTCAAGGTTGCAGTGTGCCTAATTAAACCTGATTTGACACAGTGAAAAATTAAAAAGTAGTGTGGTCATATTTATTTTCCTTTAACAGGCTGTTTAAAAGGCTGTTTGAAATGTGCCCTGGGAAATAGTTTCTACCCACATGATGAGTAAATAGTTGGGATGATTTCAGATTCATCTGCTGACTTAACTGAAAACTTGAGTAGACGTTATGCTCGTATTCCTTCTATTGTCCATGCCACATGTAAGACCTCTTCTCTCTTTTTGCTTTGTGACTGGACCCAACCTTATAGCTCATGTCAGCTGATGCTCCAGTAAAAGGAGACGATTTTCCGGGTCAAATTACTGGCATGTCTCTGACTTTTCCACGACACAGGCCCAACTGATCAATAAGTTCACTTTGCAGAACAGCAGCTGATTCTCCAGTGCATCAGGATATCCTTGTGCAAGACTGTTAAACTGGCTTAATGTTGAGAGCGTCTGTAGCAGAGCCAATTCTGAATTCACACCATTAAGGGGCTCCTTCCCCCTCTGCTGTCCCCACAGGAGACAGACTGGGATCCTCAAACACACAAGTGGTTCTCCAGTTGTTATCACAGCCTAGAAAACAGTATAAACTAGAGGAATAGAATAGTATAAACTAGAGAAAGAGCAGTCTGTGCTCAGAAACCCCATGTTCAGGTGGACCTGATTCTGTTTTTTGCCTATCTCTGGTGTGGTAAGTAACTGAATTGTAATACATTTCTGTGTTTCTCTTTTCCAATTTCAAATGAGGCTCTTAGACTAAACACCAGAAGAACATGTAGGAAACCTCAATGAAATTTTCTATTTAATGAAATTCAGTAGCATTCTAAAGAAGATTAACAAGATTCAACATCCTCCTTCTACTTATGTATTTTTCCTTCAATTCTTCATCATTTTTATTTAATAAGCACAGTTAACTGAAGACACGAATCATGTCACTGAGGGAAAAATGGATAATGAAGGACCACTGAAGCACTTATCCAACTAATCTTGCCTTTGGCTCTTGAATTTGTGTAGATCCCAACAGTAAATACTAAGTTCCAAATTCACCCAATTGATTTCAGTGGCCAATAGGATGCCACATCTTTTCATTTTGTTTGCATTCATTTGAAACTAAATTCTTTTAAAAGATATTAATGCTTCATTGCTTTAAACTGAAACAGGCTCTAATAATTGGCATTTGGGGCAGATTACAGAAATAGGGTCAGATCCCTTGTTGGTGTGAGTCCATCAAAGAGAATGACAATGAGAATTCTAGCTTATGTATCCTGGATATAATGCCCTTGATATATGGCAGAATTAGGGGAAAAAATTGCCTGTTTTCAACAACTGATGTGCCAAAGTGATGATAGACAAGCAGATAGCAACATCTAGGCTTGATTTTCTTCACTGTGGCACACTGCAGTGCCTATGCTACAGATTTTGGATTTTTGCAAATGAGGTCTAGTCCACTGTTGTCAGCCCCACACCTTTGCACAGCTACATGACCGGCTGAGGCTGATCCAGCCATACCTGCCCTGTCCTACCTTATGGGTCACCCCCAGGCATGACCCTTGCCAACCAGCAGTTGAAGGACTTTGTCTTTCAAGACATCTTGTCCTGACATCAGTTGTGTCCCATGTGCCATATTTCCACTACCCCGTCCAACACCAGATCTCTTTGGCATGATATAGGCACTGACCTTGCTTGCAGCTTTACCAACAATCACCTCATAACAAATAGGCTTTTAGTGGGAGCTGCACTGCTCCTACAGGGCACGTCTCAGTCACAACTCTAGAGTGACTAGACAAGGACTGGAAGGACAGAGAGCATCATAAAATTTTTATCCGAATGCAATCCTCCAAGAATTGCCTGTGCTCACATGTCAAGCACACCTGTTTCTTACAGGCCCCACTGCCACCCCTTTGCATAGGCTGCAGCTATGGAGAGCACTGGGTCCTGTTCAAAATGGAACAGAGGGCTCTCAGGGGGAGGCAATGTCATCCACAGCAGCTGAGGCTCAAAACGGCATCACACGTGCTGGAGCACGCTTAAGGCCAAACGCTCGATCAGTTATGCCATGAAATGGCCATCTGGCTCCTGCATGGCGGCAGCTTCCAGCCAGCAAGAAGAGTCCCTGTGGACAGATTCCTCTTGAGGTCACCTCAGCAATAGGGACATGGGAGACTTGCTGCCTCTGGACTCAGGGCTGGGAGACAGTCTGGGATTCATCACAACTCTCAGCACTGATAGAAAAAAATGGCACCCTTGCTTTCCCCGTAAAATGCTTGGTGTCCTGAGGGAGACAACACCACAGACCACAGGGCTGTTCAATACAAATGAAGCTAGCTTCCCTACAGACAAATTGTTTTCCTTCTCTTCCATGTCTGGGAAGCCTAAAGTAGGAAACAACTGTTCCAGTGTGCCCAGGGTCTGTGGGATGTCTCTGCCTAGAAGGGCTGTGCTCTCCCTGGCCCCCTCTCCCTGCCAGTCTGCAGGCAGGGCAGCTCTGCTGGAGTTTGAGGAGGTTGTCGGTGCAACATCAGCAGTGTCCCTTGAATGCCAAGACTAGTTCTCCATGTGAGCAGTGTTTCTGTGGACAGCAGTGGGGCCACATCCACAGAGTTGCACCAGTACTAGGCTTAGATAGAGTTTTATTCTCAACCCCGTTTTATCCTATGTGTTCTCTGATGCCCATGGCAAAACTCCTCCCTGGGCTGGTTCCTGCTAATGAAGTGATTTTAGTGCATTGTGGGTTTTGGCTTAACATGTTTCCAAGAGGCAGTCTTATTGCTTTATTCATGCAAAGTTAAAGATCTAGCCTCATTTTTTTGTCCCTGTGACATTCAGGAGGTCCATGTGCAAAAAAAAAAAAAAAAAAAAAAAAGGACTTGCAGTCCCCAGGCTGATTTTGGGATGGTTTATACTATCTCCAAACAGCAGGTTAATTTCAGTTGACACTTATTTATGAAAGCACAAAGTCTGGTGAGGTAATAAAAAAGTCAACTCCAAAACAATATATAGCCTTAGATTTTCTTACCTAACATGGTTTTATTTAGAGATTTATTGAGCAAAATAAAGATTTGCCTGGCAAATAATGTTATCAATTGCTCCATATTTTAAAATATTTTGAAAGCGCATACAAAAACCAGATTAATTTCCTTGTACGCGATCTACTGTGGGGTATAAACACGTTTTATTCAGTGACTAGCCAAGGAAATGTAAATTAGCAGTCTGACATTTGGGAAATTCGTGTGGCTGAATTATATGACTTGTATATTTGGAAAACCTGTAGGGTTTGTTAGTATCCAGGTGGATGTTAATTTTAAATAACGATCTGGTCAGATGCTGAGGTTTCAGTGTTGAATCAAAGACACAGCAGCTTCTGCCGTCTCTATCCTTTCACTTATGTAAAGTTAGAGGATTTGTTGCCTGAAGTCAGTTTCCAGAGAGGCTGAATGAATAACACATCCGGTCACTTGCAAGCTGGCTCCGTCTCTGCTGCCCCTGTTACTGTTTGACACTTCTCGCATCCGCGCAGGCTAAGAGGGTCCCCCCCCCCGCCCCCCAAGACAGACCCAGGGCAGCTGACTGGGTACCACCAGCTCCTCTCCCTATCCTTGTGGTCAGGGAAGGATGGAGTGATAGTGCACCGCTCCCTACAGAAATCTGCCATTCAGCGAGGCGAGGTCGGGAAATAATGAAGTCAGCACATTAGTGCCTTGCCTGCTGAGCTCACACTGCTGAAAGCTGCCGGTGGGTGAATTTCCCAGCGTTTGGAAACTTTGTCTCAGTTCTGCGGGTTTGCTCAAGTGTGCGATGGCTGTTTGCAAAGGGAGCTTTCCCGCTGGGTGGGTTTGCTTTCCTCCTGGCGGCTCAGGGAAGGTGAGAGCTCTCCTTCATGTCTCCCCTGCCCCCATTGCTGCCCCTCGCTCACCCCACAAACACAAAGCTCTTCCAGCGGGTTCCCTCCGCTGGGGAGCTTTTCCCTCTCCCAACTCCCACACTGGGACATTTTTCCACATTTCCAGGATTACGGCCACTTTCACTTAGATCTATGTGTGTTGCCTCCACATACAAAGAAGCACTTGGGGACGGGATTAGTAGGATTAGAAGAGATTCACATATGTCCAGTTCAAGCAATTGGTATTCAAAGCTTTACACTTCCAAATGCCACCAAGAGAGAGAAAAGGAGCTAGGAGCTTGCTTTGCATTTCAGCACCTTCCTGCGGGGGACAGGGACCTTTGTCTGGGACGGGGACACACACACACACACACACACACACACACACACACACACACATAAATGCCACCCCCACCCCTCTTAATCCAACACTCCTTAACCACTAACTCCTCTTCAGTGCTACCGGTGGGTCTCTGCTATAACCCCAATAAGGAGCCACAACTGTCTCGGCTTTCGCCATTCTCTTTTTTAGGACAGCCCTTCTGCAAACTTTTGGCAAATTCTGCTGGTGTCTGGCAGGCAAACCAAGGTCCTGTCCCGTGTAGTTTGTTACCATACATCTTGTCTGTTGATGTAAGGCAGGAAAGCATCACTGGGTTTAGAATATAAAGGCAAAAAATTCCTAGAAGAGTGCCTTTGTTCATATTAAATTAAATTCTTCATGTTAGAGAACTGTTCATGCAAGCAAGGCAAATCCTTAGGATGAAACAAATGCATTAGGTATTTCTGAAAAGGCAATGGGAAAATCTATTTTTCCCCATTTCATTTTGGATAGACTGCCTTCCTTGTTGCCTTTAGGTGGTGATTTTCTGATATTACACATATCAGCAAAGGCAGCATCTATGCTGCTTGTCTTGCATTTTGGCCATCACTTCAAATGTGAACAAATCATCTTGTTCAAAAATCAAGAGGAAGGCTTTGATATTAGTCAGTGTAACAAACGTCTCTGTAGTATAGTGAGAGATTTTTGAAGCAGAGCAGGTGGAGCCTTATTTAAATACATTCATCAATTAATTAATTCATTCATTCTTTTGTTCAGTCTTTCTGCTCACTTTCTGCTCACTAGGATAAAAGCTCCTGTGGAATACTATATTGTTTGCTGTGACTTATGAGGGACAGGACCATATACAACCAGATTAAAAAATCAAGCAAACAGACAAAAAAAATTTCTATACCCTGAAGAAAGTCCTTTAAGTGATTTTTTTTAAAATTACAATAACTATGTATTTGTTCTACATTTTTCAGCCCAGAAATTAAATTTCAGAGTATATTAAATAGACTGAAGAAAACTGGAATGTTGCTAAAATAACAAAGATGATCTATTAGTTATTTCTGTTTATTTTTATCTTTAAAAGGCATGGAGTCCTGAGTAAATATTAGCTGGAGTCAATATATTTAATTTACTGATATCAGCGTAAGGCAGTAAAAAATCCAGTGGGTCTTTTTTTCATTAGTAAAATGCACCAAGTTTGAGTTGATATTTTGTTTGCTTGTTATTTTTGCAACTCCAAGTCTTATTTTAATAAAAATACATGGGAAAAGGTGCCATGAATATCCAGTTCAAAGGAACTAAATGTGTGGATTCTAATGATTTTGGAAAGTCACAAAATTTGCAGTGTACAAAGGACTCTATAGGATTTCAGATAGATGGAAATCTTGAAAATATTGAAAATCAGGGAGGTTGTCAGGTCTGTGCATGCTCCCCAAATCTTCAGGGAGTTCTGAGTAGTTCACGTACACTAATGATGCAAGACTGTGTCTCTGCAATTTAGGAAAAAGGTAGTGATATTTCCAAAATCTCGAGCTGCAACATGCTGATTATCCATTATGGGTGCTGGCCAGCTGTAAAGAAGAGGCTCTCTTAGTAACAAAGCTGATGAGAAGACAACTCAAAACATATGTACCTATGAACATAACTTTAAATTGAATTTTATTTTCACAAGTGATGAGAAACATTACTTCCCACTGCATCTGTTATCATCACTCATGCAGAGCTATAAATTTTTTTAAAAATGCATATAATTTCTTGCTTCTTTAACTTCTATAGTTCTGATTTTTGTTGACTAGTCTTATCTGTCTATCTATCTATGCTATTTACACAGTATTCCCCAAAGTGAAGGTTTTGCACATCTCAGTGTACCCATATTTTTGGGTCAGTTGTTCTAGCCGTACTACAAGCAGCAATTGTCAGCAAGACTGGATTACTTGTGTCATCCCACTCCAGAAATATATTCTTTGTGTCTGGAAGAACCTTACAGCTCTCACCTTCCTGAGTATACAAAATACCTGAAAGAAAAAAGGGGGTAGCATAAAAGCAGTGCCAGCTGTTTGCTTTGCTGTGTACAAACTAACTGAGAAGAAGCTGTAGCTGCCAAGATCCTCTTCCATCCCATGCCCCCAGTCAGCAGTATTTCTGACAGCAAGACAGAGTACTAGGGGCACTAACTTCCAACAAGGAATCTTTCATGTCCCATGTATTTCTTCTCTAAATTTAATTTTCTAGAAGTATCTGAAACCATTGAGTAACATATGAAGGATGTGTTTTACCAGGGATCCAGCTGAGCACCTCTTCAGGGCAGTGTCTTCCTGACAAAGAGGTGACGGCTTCAGGCTAGATCTGGATATATAAAATTCCTGTTACTGGACACCCCACCTTTGGTTCGGGTGCAAAAGAATAACAAACAAAATGATTACAACAGTGGTATTAGCAAACTAGAGAAGACAATCTCCCTTCCATTCCTGGGTCCTTCCCTAAAAACTGTTTTTCTTAGCATTGGCAGCTGGAAAGAAAATGTGAGCTGCCTTAGCTGAGTTTGGCATCTATGGCTGGCATGAGCTCTTTTAAAATCTCATTATTAGCATTTTGCTAATCAATATCCTTCTTGGGAAACAAATATGCAAGGGTCTGCCCCCAATTAAAACATTTTTGTTTAAAAACTAAATGATCTCATTGGAGTAATTAAGTGCTTCCTCGAAGTGCTCACTGCTTCTTTATTGCAAGGAACAGCACCAGTGATTTGAATTTTAGGGGCCTGACCTCTGAGTCTATTGAAACCAGGAGACATCAGTCAGCTTCAGTAAGGTTTGGTTCTGGCCCTGACAGGCCTCATAATAATCAAACAAACACCACAGTTTGTCAGTGTTTCAATAGTTAATAATTAACCTCTGCCATAAGCTGTTGAGAAAAGATAGTGTTGGTGGACCTTGTCTTCTCTCCCCCTCTCTCTCTTTTAAGAGACAGAAGTGGGACTTTTATGATCCTCAATACTATTGTGTCTGAGCACTTCTAAACCTGCTCCAAGCTGCAAAGAATTACAAGCTCCCAATGTTACATCCACAGGTTTGTAGGTTTTCCATTCAAACGACACATGCTGTGTCCTAGCCCAGGCTGAAGGGAGGACCAAGATAAACCACCCATCTCCTCCAGCCCCACAGCCCTGTGCCTGGCTTTAAGCACTCACCAGGCACAACTGCCCCTGCAGTCACACTGTTGCTTTGGGGGCTTCTTTGAGATGGGCTGGGGCTGTCACCCCCCCTCATGTGAGACATGAACATTTCTGATGTGGAGCTTTGTGCTGTGGGGCGATGACCATTAGGCTACACGCTAGCAACACTATCCTTTCCCGTGAGCCTGCTTTTTGACCATCATTCTTCTATTTTATACTTGTGTTTGATGTTATTTTCCTCCAGTGTATTTTATTTTCCATTTCTGAAATCACATTTACATTAACAGTGCAATAGTCATTGAAAAGGGACTGCCTTCATCTGCAACTTTAAACAAGATGAGAATGGAGAATTATTCACATTGTAAGGGTGGGAAAATGTGATTTAAATGATGCTAAAAACTTATATAGCGAAGTCTCCCTGAATATCAGAAGTTTCGGCAGCTTAGCTGAAAGAAGTATAGCAAGATACTCAGCAGTGATTTATAAAAACAGCCTTATGCTTTACCCAGGCCAGATTTTACCATCGTTTCTGGTGTTCATTAGCATCTCATTGCACATGTCATCCCATTGATCCCAATGGAACAAGCCCACACAATAGACTTCTATTCAAGGGTGGTGAAGGCAGTCCATACGCCCATCCCCAAACACTGAGACATGGCAAAGGTTTGTGAATAGACTGCAGATAATTTTTGTTGTGTCTTCTAGAATTTGTACTAGCCTATTATTAACCTGTAAATATTCACTGGAAACATGCATTGTTTAAAATTGAGATACAAAATGAGACAAGGATTTTTTTTCTTTCTCTTTAGTGAGTCTTCCATGCTTTTGAATGTGTAGTGGGAAAATTATTCAATAATTTCTATGACTTTATTTGTTTTCACTATAGCTATGAAAACTAAATTGCATTACACTTGTTTCTGAGATGGCAAAACATTTCAATATTTATTGGTTAGAACACCAATGCTTACTTAGCGTCAGTGCATCTGAGGTTTCTGATGAGGAGGATTTGCGGGGAGCATGAGGGCAGCTCTCCTGTACACTGTTTCCATCTCCCACCCTGTTTACAGCTGATATTTAAATACCCTGTATGACTTCAAGAATAACGTAGTAATCAACTGACTAAAGCAGTGAGGGAGAGGGTTCTTAAAAGTCATTGTGTGAGTTTCAGTATCAAGTGTAAAAGATGGAGAAAGTTCACAGTAATAAGAATACAAATAACTGCAAATGATACGGAAGGGCAGAAATAAAAAGAAAACTTGTTCATTTGAGAATGCTACTATTTTAAGTGTGAATATGGGCCAAAACATAAAGGCAAAAGTGAAAATCAATGCAAGCCTTTGAGCAGCACTATTATGCTTTAACACTGTGTCAAGCCAGATGTGATTCCAAACTATGTGACAAATCTTTTTTGCCAGGACTGTCAGGTTTAGCCCATTTGGCATTCCTGAAGTGTACACCACTGTCTGAGCATCACAGCCTCAGCTCTGTGGCTATATTTTGCAGATAATGCAAGTTTTACCAACCAGCAAAAGCTGAACTATTTAGTGGATGCATATTCAATAATACTGACAGGTTTGTGCTGGGGTTTTTTTCTGGAATTCCAAAGACAGCAAAATATTTAACTGTTGCTGTTACTATGGCATGTCTGATAGCTGAAGAAACATTCAAACTGATTTTCTAGAGTCTTTTCTCTTTGTAGAATGCAGCTTTCGGGTGCAGTTATTACAGAAAAAAAAAAATTACATGCAAACTGTTGATTAAGTGGCTTTTTATTGTTTATGGAAACTAATTTCCTACTTTTGGTAACAAATGCCATGTATCAGAGGATCAACAATTTGTACATCTCTGATTAATTGGACTTTGACTTTTTAGATTTTTTACTAAGGTTTTGTGCCATATTTTTTCCATCAGTTTTGCAAATCAGTATTTAAATACAGAAAATAATATAACATCCTTAATTAACTTCACTGAAATGTCTATCAGTTATTTCCTTAAAGTTTAAATTATGTCCAGAAGCAGTGCCTGGTATGGACCTGATCCTGTTGTCTTCCACAGAATACTTTGAAGATACTAGTAAGTGCTCCAGTTTCATACTTAAAGAATGGGAAGAATTTGTTCTGAACCCTTGTTGTCAACGAATTTTAAAATATATGCATGGAGAAGAATTTTTCTCTATCCTGCAGAGGAATTTTAACTCTGGATCTATCTATCCGCAGAATTTGACAACAGCAGCCAGGGCTCTTCCCAGTCACTGCCCTCATCTTGCCCTGCTACCAGAAAACAAATTCGAGATAAACACAAGAACTAACCAGTCTTTCAGCCTATTCACTTTAGCTATGTAGAAGTGTCAGATGACACGATACTATCAATCTGAATTATACCGTCAATCTAAATGAAATCCATTAGAACATCTGAGCAAAAGCAGCAAGCAGCTAGAGAATCTCAGCCGTCCTGTCTAAAATAAAATGTGCGCTGTTTAGAAACAACCGGATTTCAGCTTTAGCACCCAGAGCGGTGCAGCACAACCCTTTTGTAGCAGCAGTTCTCTCACAGAGAGACAGCTGAGAGCTTTCTTTTCAATGCAGTGGTCTTGGCTTCTTCAATTGTATCAACAACTACTTGTAGTGCTAACAGTTGTAACTACTTTTATACTGAAAGCACGGTTGTCAAAAGTCAAAATTAAATTAAAAACAAGCAGAGTTTGTAATAGCAATACTAATAGCAATAAACCATAAAAACGAATAGGCTTCTAATGAATTCAAAAGAAAAATACATAACACTGGTGTAAGCAGTTTTCACATCACTAATTAGATTCTATGTTGCCGGTCAGATCAATAAAGTCAAGGGGAGACAAGATTTAATATTCTGTCATAGTAACGCTGTGCAAGGGCAAAGTACATTCAATTTCCATACCAAACTCTATGATAATTCACAATCGGACACTGCCTTGAAGTGCACCCATTAACTAGAGTCCAATATTTGAAAACGCACGGTTTCGATTCGGAGTAGCCTCTAAACCCCAAAAATCCTCCCCGTGAGCCTCCTCCGGGTACGTAACGGGTTGAGTCCCCCACGGTCCGGCTCGGTGCCGGCGCTGCGAGGGACGGGACTCCCCTGCACCTGATACTCTGAGTCTCCCCGAGCAGTTTGTCTTTCCAGAAAATGTGTTTCCCTTCGTCACCAAATCTCTGTGCCTTTATGAAAATAGAAATTAAAAGGTGGGATAGAGCACGTTAGTTTAAAGTAGCGACAGCATAGCCGTATTTTTCATCCTCTCCGACTCCCCGAATAGCGAAATATTTGGTTTTCTGACTCCTGGGTGTTAATTTCGTTGCTGTGCCGTCGGGGACAGTTTCGCTGTTGACTGAACCGCTACTTCTCCGCAGCCCTAGCCAGAAAGTCCCTGACCAGGGGATGGTGGGCATTTGTCCGGCGCGGAGCGACAGCGGCGAGCGCAGCCAGCGCTCCCCGAGGCAGCGCGGACCCCAGCCAGCCGCGACGGGACGGGGCGGCCCGGCCGCTCTCCGCCGGCTCAGCCCGAAAGTGTCCGGGTGGGTCTCCTCCCTCGTGAGCCCGAGAGTGACAATTCTCACGCAACCGCTCTGCTCTGCCTTTCTTTTTCCCCTTCCTTCTTTCTTTCCTTCTTTTCTTTCTTTCTTTCTCTCTTTCTTTCTCCCTTTCACCCTTTCTCCCTTTATTCCTTTCTCCCTTTCATTCTCCCTTTCTTTCTCCCTTTCTCCCTTTATCTCTCTCCCTGTGCCTCTTTCCTTTATTTATCTATGTTTTTTTCTTTCTTTCGAGCTGCAAAGTTAAGCAGCGAGGAAGGCTGGACGTATCAGGCAGTGTTACGACCAGCAATCGTGCTGGAGAACAGCTGCTTATTTCCTAAACGACTTTCCTGGCAAGACTCCCTGTGCTCGGGATTTAACCTTGAGAGTCTTTCCCAACTCCTTCCTTTGCCCTAAGGCAACCCCGAGCGGAGCCGAGTCCAGCCGCCCCGTCCCGTGAGGGGGATGTTGCGGCAGTGCAGGCAGGACCGGCCCGCACAGCCGAGACAGGGGCGTTGGAAAGCAGCGACATCCCAGGGGAAGGGGAGAGAAAATTGTCAGTAATATTCCTTCGAGTGAAAAGTCCAGCTTTTCTTCCTGTCCCAACACCCGCCCCTCTCGTCCCGCGGTGCACCGGCGGTTCCGTAGTCCGGCATCGTTCCCCGGTCCCATCCCGAGGACACCCCAAGCCCGGAGATGAGCGCGGCTCGCAGGAGCAGCTCGACCTGCTGGAGGTGAGGACAGGATCCCTCCTGTTGCTTCTCCCCCGACGGCATCATTTTGCCTTCCTCTTCTCTGTCCCCGTCGGACTTGAACTTCCCCAAACCAAGATGCGCGTCTGCTCCGGAGAGGCGGACGCGGAGACGAAGAGTGGAAGCTGTAGCCCCTCGAGCAGCCTCCAAACCGGGGCTGGGGGTTTCCCCCGATCCTGCGCGTTTTACTGCCGCTGTCGCCGTCACCGGATCATTTTTTGTTCATTTGCTTTACCACAGCTCTACGGGAGAAGGACTCAGGAAGGAGCGGGCTGCCCCCAGGAGCCACGGAGAGCGGCTCTGCAGGGTGCGGAGACCGGCGGCGCCCGGCTCTGTGGGTCGGACGGCCCTGGGGACTCCGGGCCCGGCCAAATTTCCCGCATGTACGTCCGGCAAACCTGTCAGCTGAGGAAACAGGCGGTTTACGGCGTTTGCGGTGGAAGCTTAATAAAGCAAATACCGCATTCAGTTACAACTTTTGATATATTCTCCTAAGAATTTTACTTTTCTTTTCGTTTCTTTTCCTTTCTTTTCTTTTTCCTTTCTTTTTTTCTCTTTTCTTTTCTTTTCTTTTCTTTTCTTTTCTTTTCTTTTCTTTTCCTTCTCACCACAGGATTTACTGACAGAGATAGAATCAGAAGGTTTTAATTTTGCTCAGCAGATTAACCACAGTTAAACTCAGTCGAACGAAAATATCCCTCTTTTTCTGACTCTTCGCCCTCCTCGGGGCCTGGACACTATGGAAGAATGAGGTCCTGCCAAGATTTCTTCCGGCCCCTAAGCACCTTTTGGAAAGTGGACACTCAGCCCGTCAGTTTTCCCGAGAGAGGGGGGGCACCAGAGTCGGCTCTGGGAATTCCACGGGTGGCGCGGGTGGCTCCCGTCCTGCCCTATCTGACAGCCCCGCACTCATCGCGTACGCACCGCCGGGGGCTGGGAAGATCCGATGGACGACCACACGCCCTTCCCCGGACACGAAGGCTGGTCCCACCGCCGTCCCCGCAGGGGAATTCTCACCTCCCCATCCCGAGAGACCTCGCAAGCAGCCACGCCGGTTCAATCCGCACCCGGGGCAGAGGCAGACACGGAGCTTGGCCGAGAGATGAGGTGGTGACACTCGCCCCGGGTGCCCCGCCCGCCTTGCCCGGCCGAGCCCCCCACCAGCTCGGCCCCACGCACCCTCCTCCCTTCCCACGCCACCGCCGGCTGCGGCCGGTGCCCGGGACCCATCTACTTACTGGCGCGAACGCCTGGGGATGTTTGCAGAGCTGTCCCCCGATCTGGCTCCCTTCCCGCCTTCGTCCGGCCCGGCCCAGCCCCCTCGGTCCCACCGACGGCTCCTCCGACGGCCCCGCCGCGCCGCCCCCCCGCCAGAGCCCCAGGTCAGCGGAGCCCGAGGGGCTGTCGGCCACCCCCTCCCGCCGCCTAGCATACCGGCTTGCCGCCGCACCCTGGCTTCCCCCGTTTATTTAAAGGGAGTCGCTGGCCCGGGGGGAGGCGGGTTTCCCAGCCCGCACCTTCCCGCGGCTGATGCCCGAGTCATCATCGCACATTTAAACAAAGCGGCTACCCAGGTACGAGGCGGTCGTGGCCAGCCCGCCCAGGCGAGGGCCAGCCGGTGCCGCACCACACGCCCCGGCCACGGGGGACAGAGAAAACGGGAGGGAAAGGAAAACAAAGCGTGGAGCCGGGACTGGAGCTGTAGGACGGGGGCAACCGACGTCCCCCAACCCCTCCCGCAGTAACGGAGGGACTTCCCCGGGCGGTTTCTGTTCGCTGCCGCCCGCCACCGGGGTTTGCCGGCCGGCCCCTCGCAGGCGCGCAGCCCCTCGCAGTTCCCTGCCTCCCTACTGTAGACGGGATGAGAGGTTTTATATTGGAAATGAGGAGGCAGGGGGAGGAGAAGGCGCGCACACGGAGCGATGAGTGTGCGGTGTCAATCAGAGGGGTTTTGTGTCTCCTTGACTCCTGATGGTCCGTGGCTGAGGTGTCCCGGGTGGCACCACAATGAATATGAATAGGGGTCCTTGCTAAATGGGACAGTCAAAGCGCACCGCCCTGAATAATGGCACGTCATCCTAACTAGACCATTATACATAGGAGGGCTCCTTTTGTCTCTGCTCTCTGCTGCAGCTCTATAAAAGCCCCTCTTTTTCAAGCTGAGGTTAGTCCAAGCGTACACTAACTAGCCATCCTGTAAACAGGCTGTGTAACCGGGTGGAGAGAGAGAGAAGAGACATTGGAGAGAGAGGGGGCTGAGGGGCTTTTTTCCTCTTCCTCCAGCATTTCCAGCCCTTCGCTGGCAGACTCTGCCGTCCGTTTATTTCCTTTTCGTTTTGTTTTTGTTGCTTTTTGAAGGAGAGTTGTCTTGTTCCGTCACCTCCAGAGCAGGGAAGAGTTTCTTGCTCAGAAGCCCGAATACAATGAATTCTGACTCCAGCTCTGTCTCTAGCAGAGCTTCCTCGCCAGACATGGATGAGATGTACCTGAGGGACCATCATCACCACCACCACCATCACCACCACCAAGACAGCCGGCTCAACTCTGTCTCCTCCACCCAGAACGATCTGGTGCAGAAGATGTCTGGGGAAGGCCTCACCAGGAACGGTTCCAAGGCTGGAGGGGAAGGCAGCAAGTATAAAATCAAGAAGCAGCTTTCGGAGCAGGACCTGCAGCAGCTGCGGCTGAAGATCAACGGCCGGGAGCGTAAGAGGATGCACGACCTCAACCTCGCCATGGACGGACTGCGGGAGGTGATGCCCTACGCTCATGGACCTTCTGTGAGAAAACTCTCCAAAATCGCCACCCTCCTGCTGGCCAGAAACTATATCCTGATGCTCACCAGCTCCCTGGAGGAGATGAAGAGGCTAGTTGGGGAAATCTACGGGGGACACCACTCGGCCTTTCACTGCGGCACGGTGGGACACTCTGCCGGGCACCCTCCCCACGCCGCCGGCACTGTGCACCAGGTGCATCCCATCCTCGGCAGCGCCTTGTCCTCCGCCAACACCTCCTCCTCCCTCTCCGCCTCCCTGCCGGCCATCGGCACCATCCGGCCCCCACACTCCCTGCTCAAGACCCCCTCGACACCCCCCGCCCTGCAGCTCGGCAGCGGCTTCCAACACTGGGCGGGTTTGCCGTGCCCCTGCACCATCTGCCAGATGCCTCCCCCGCCCCACCTCTCGGCCCTCACCGCCTCCAACATGGCCAGGATCTCGGGGGAGACCAAGGACCTCCTGAAGTGACTCGGCGGGGCTCCCCCGGCCGCTGGGGCTGCGCCGGAGCGGGCGCTCCCACGGAAGGAGAGGGGGCTGCGGCCGGTCCCCCCTGGGCCACCGACGGACCTGCCCCCTCTGCCCCCGCCCGCCAAGCCCCCTGTAACACGGGATTAGTGTAGTAAGGACCTTGCAAAGGTAATGTTCTACCCGGCTCCTCGGGCGATGTTTTCTTGTTATACTAAACTGGAAAAAAAAGTCCCTGTTGTAAAAAAGAATGATGATAATAATAATAATAATGATAAGTATGATAATAATAATAATAATGCCGCTGATGGTAATCAAATGTAAATGATTCCTTAAAATGTATGTAAAAGGACAAAAAAAAAAAAAAAAAAAAAAAAAAAAAACATGGCTGTCATTGTAGTGTTCGCAGCTACCAAAAGACGATGAAATCGGTTTGGGGCTTTTTTCCCCCCTTCTTTTTTTTTCCCGGGTTTTTCCTTTCTTTCCTTTCGCACGGCGACACCTCCGAAATTTCCCGTTCCAAACCTGACTGCGGCAGCGCAGCGGCGGCCCAAGGTAGACAAGAGAGTGCATGCATGCTTTCCGCCCCAACTTGTCACCCGTGGGGACCGGCCACAGGCGGCTCCCCTGGCAACAGGGACTTCCGAGAGAATTCACTAAAGTTTTCGAGTGTGGTTTATGGTTTGGGGGTGTCGTGGTTTGGTGGTTTTTTGGTTTGTTTGTTTTGTTCTTACAGATTTGGTTATGATGTAGTTTTGTTTGCAGTAGTTTTTCTTCTTCCCTCTGTGAAGGAAAAAGGAAAAAAACCAAAAAAAACAAAAGAGAGGAAAATAGTGAGAAACACAGCACAACCCTCCATCATATCTGTTTTGCCAAATCTCCCATCTCCTGCTCTAGGTGAAGTGTGCTGATTTAGCTGTCTAGGGTACAAATTTCTGTTGCTGGCTCTGAGTTTATTTGTGTTTGCAGGGGTTTTTGTTTGTTTGTTTGTTTGTTTTTTAATTTTGCTATGGTTTGGTTTTGCCTGCGGGGTCAGCTCTTACCAGATCGGTGATTTGTATATCTAAATCGGAACCTTCGTTGCTGTTTATTTCCTTTTTCGTATGTTTTCCTGGGAGTTTGCTTGAAATAATGTTATTCTGCATTTCGTTCGTTTGTTTGTTTTCGGTTGGGGCCTCAAAGACACCACCATGTCTTTATTTTTTTATATTCTTGATAATAACTATCGATATATTTATTATTGACCAGTGTTTCTGGATGAGATTTCCAAATAAAGTAAAAAATTAATTCCAAGCTGCCTGTTTCACCTTTGTCCGGGACTGGACGCTGAGAAAAGGCGCCGTATTTGATCGCTTTGGGTTTCGCCAGGATTTCCCGGGCGCAGCTGGAGGAGGCTGGCACAGCTCCGTGTGCCCTACCTCGGAAGCAGCCACGAACCCGATGTCCTCAGGTGTGTGCGAACTGCCGGGCAGCTTCCGGCAGCTTCCCAGAGGGCTGGGAGCCGTCAGGAATTGGGGTGTCCATGACCAGTCCCGCAGCCAGCGCCGGGTGCGGGAGAACGGGCCGCGGGCAGGGCTGGGGTGGGACGCTGGGGTCTTTATGGGCAGTAACTTCTTTTTTCTTCTGAGATCCAGCTTTCAGTCCTTTTTCTCGGGAGGGGAATGTTAGGATGGGCAGAGCTGGGAAAGGCAGTTCTGCCCCTCCGGGAGGCTGTTCTCCGTGGAGATGAGCGCGGCTGGCGGCTCCCCGCGCCCTGCGGCTCGGCACGCTGAGAGCGTGGTCCTGCACCCCCCGGCCAACCCCGGCCCCCCACCTTACCCGAAAGGGGATGTCCGGGAGGAACCTGAAGAAACAGGAGAAGGCAACTCCCCCTGAGATGTAAGTTGAGCAGTGACAGAGAAAGGGTGGATGGGGCGTTAAAACCGAAATGCCGAGCCATTTTTCAGAAAGGCACCTGTGGGCGATCCGCTCCGGTGAGCAATACTGCAGCACCCAAGTCAGTGTTAAGACATAAGCACGCATACACAAACATTTGAAAATGAAAAGAATGTGTATTTACCTTGAAAACACGAACTAACAAATCACTTTGTAAAAAAGTCACCCCCTGCCTGAGGTAAATCCTTACAGTAATTCACCAAGATGATCAAGAGATGCTGCAGTTTCCTTCCTTCCTTCCTTCCTTCCTTCCTTCCTTCCTTCCTTCCTTCCTTCCTTCCTTCCTTCCTTCCTTCCTTCCTTCCTTCCTTCCTTCCTTCCTTCCTTCCTTCCTTCCTTCCTTCCTTCCTTCCT
>CM031859.1:62440372-62476769 GCA_018697195.1 Certhia americana
AATATAAATATAAATATAAATATAAATATAAATATAAATATAAATATGAGGTGGATGGATACTGTTAGTTTTCACTTGTGCATCCTCTTGCTGACCACTGGGTCCTGGCACAGTTGTGCTGTGGAGAAGGCAGATGCTGCTCCTTGTCCCAGGGGAAACAAACAACCCCTCCCTTCCCAGTGCTTCCTAGTTCCCATGCGGGAGGACCCCACTGTCTCTGCCCCCAGGGGTCTGCCACAGATTTGAAGTCAAAACACCAGGCACAGGCATTCAACTCTCCAAGCTGTGGGGTTTCTCTTCTCCCCCACCTGATCCCCACCTGACAAGCCCAACCCAGACAGTCCCCTCACGCCTCTTCTCCAGCTGCATGTGGCCAGGGAAGAGGTGGGGGTAGGCTTGTGTTTTGATTAATATGGAAATAAAACGCAGAAATAGCAGCAGTACTTAGCTTCATTGCTTCAGTTTAGAGATTTATTGGTGAGGAGATAAACACTAGGCTGGGGGCCTTGCACAGTAATTCTCAGTTCCCATCAGTTATTACCAAATGAGCAAATCGTTTTTCTTTGAAGTCACAGAGGAAAAAAAAAAAAATGGGGAAAAAAAAGAGTAATCATTTTTAATAGGTTGCTACCCCTTGCCTCAGGTCCTTTTCTGCCTGCCCAGCAGTCCTGATTGGGGCCCTACACTCCAAGTGAAACTTGGGAGTTTAATAAGGAGTTTATTAAGGATGTGTGTCTCTTAAAATGCTTGTGTCATACTCTGCCTCCCTCCAACTTTCTTTCCTATTTCCTACTTGCTCCTATCCAACTTCTTTAATTTTGTGTTTTCTATTCTCTGAAGCCCCACTTTTCCTCTTGCAGAAGCAGGCAGAAATGGATTTGAGCTGGAAAGTGCTGTCACAAGATGACATCATGCTGCTGCCTGGGAAAACAAAGGGGCAAGATGAAGAGGGGGAAATGGGTACATTGGGGGCACAAAAACCCCTTTTCAGGTCTGAAACAGAAGCAGCCAACTAGTAGCTAAGTGGAAGCTAAACATTAAAATGTATGCAGGCATTTTACACCAAAATTGAAGGATTTGAGTTTGTTGCTTTGCTATCAGTGTATTAGAAATACCTGGGGACATCCACACTGTACTGCCTAAAATTGACCCAGAACCTGCTGAACACTCATATTTTACTGGACCAGCAGGACAGGTCAGATGAGACATCCTAGGGCATCTCAGAGGCAGTAAATACCTGTGTTTAAGTGGTCGAATTGAGCCTTACTATCATAGAATTGTAGGAAAAAATAAAGTTGTAAAAGACCTTTAAGGCCAGTGAGTCCAATTAAAACTCTAACACTGTTCACCACTAAACCATATCCCTAAGTCCCACTCAACCATGTCCCTAAGTTCCATCATAATGTATTTTGAACCAGGAAACAGAGTAAGAACAAAATGGTCTCAAAAAAAAAAAAAATCTGCGTAATGGAATATTTGAGTAAAAAGCTACGCTTTAATCAAAGAGAAGAAACAAAACAAAACAACCCCAACATTCACAGAAAGATCTTCCCCCAGTTAACACTTTTTAAACAAAGAAACTTAATTGTTTTCTAGTTGTTCATAATTTTGTGTTCTCTGTTTTTTCAAATAATCAGTTTGATTAAAACTATATAAGGTTTTAGGGTCAAATGAATAAAAGAAAAAGGAATTGCCAATCTTATGTCACATCAGGGGAATGATACAGCTCTTGATGGAGCTGTATCCATATCTATGCTCCCATCCAACAACTGCTCAGCATCCAAAAATTGCTGACTTGGAGACACTGAACTGAAGACACAGAGGGTGAATAAAAGTGCCTGCAGTCTGCTTACCCCAACAAACCTTCCTTCTCATGCCATTAATTTCTTTCTTCTGAAGTTGAAACAAACACTTTTTGCTCGATATTACATTAAAGTAGGCACAGTGCATTTGCAGAAGAATAAAGTTTGGCTGATGGGCAAAGCTTCTTAAAAATTAGTGTGATCATTTGAGGCTATGTGACCAAAATCTATGCCTACATCCCCCAAATCTCTGAACTAGTGGTAAGTTCTAGGGTAAGTTCTAAGGATAGGGTTCTATATAGCCTTGGTAAAAAAACTGTAGATCTATATTTTAATTTAATATTTTTATGTTTGTTTGTTTGTTTTTCCCAAAGTGTTGTGGCTGTTGACATGTACATCTTGAAACTTACCTGGCAGAGGAGCATCAGGGACTGCCAGATGAGCAAGGGAAAAACTACAAGAAGTGCAGTAATTTAGTGTTTAGGGTGAAGATGATTTGTGGAGACCCACAATTTAAAAATTAATGGATCTGTTGCAAAACAAGAGATTCAGGCCTGGTCCTGATGCCTTGTAAGCTAATAAAAGCATGTAAGACTCAATTTTTAAGACAGAGGTAACAGAGTCCCCACAAAAGAGGGGAGAAATGGAAGTGTGGTCTCTGAATGTATTTACCACCTCCAGAAAACCCTTTCCCATGTCAGGGATGTACATGAGGATGCAATAGTGCCTTAGTCACACCACCAGAGGACATATTTACAAACTATTCATGAAAGGAAGTTGCTGGGTGTGTTGCAAAAAATGGATTGTGTTTTTGGCAATGCTAAATTACTTTTCTGCATACTTACTCCGTGTGGGCTTTTTTCTTGTGTGTGTGTGTGTGTGTGTATTTTTCTTTTTAATTAATTTTATTTTTCTTTCAATTGCTTTCTACCCAATGGCTCTGACTATTACACACCAGGTGCTATTTTGCTCTGTTTCAGCTGTAAATTGTTAGGTGTCTCTCTGAAAGAACATGAGATTTCATTTGTATTGTTTAAAAAGTAGAGAAATATTTCACAGCTAGTAAAAACTTATTTTACAAAACCTGACCTTCAACCTGAGGGAGTTGCAAGCCCTCATCCATGGGGGCAGAGGAAGAACAATAATGTGACCATATAAAACATCTTCTTTCCTGATTTTTAATTTTTGTTGATAAACAAAAATCTGTCAAGTGCCATACAGGAAGTTTAGACAACTAAACTCGCAGTTTGTTCCTTGTGCTGCTCCACTTCATGCTTTGTAGAGGAATTGGCTATGGTGGATTCTGTGCCCTGTGCTGTCAGATCTTCACACATCAAATGAATTTTCAGGCACTAGGAGAAAGGCAGCTTGAAACACTTACTGGGAGAGCTCCTATCCTCAGTTTCAGTACTTGGCCCACCTCCTAAAACAGCAAGTGACAGTGACAGAAATTAGTCACAACAGTGGTGGCCAAGGGTGTCATGATGGTTTGCTTGAGCACAATGAGAATTGAGTTTGGACACCATTTATTGTAAGTGCTGATACTTAAAGTGGACTACAAATATCTCAGACACAGACCTGCTTGGGCTAGAAAGTGTGGAATCCTTGCGTGCACTTCTGTGCAAAGGCCCAGATTGTTACCAGTCTCTGAACACCTCTGAGTCTCACAAATTGGCAAAGGACCTAAACTAGAAGGATCTGAAGGCTTCATTTCCGTGGGAGGTGGTCACAGTAGTTTCCAGACCTTTGTCACCGAAGTACCAACAGATCCATGCTGTCATTGCAGGGAATTAGGAGAGTGGGACAGCTGTTCCATGCCTGTGGATGGGTCTAGCTGAGTCCCTGCTGCCCTGCAGGAGTGGTCTGCAGACCTCCTGTGAGCCTGGTGTGTGCTGCCTGCCCTGCCTCTCCTTCTCCCAGTGTGTTTCTCTGAATGACTGCTGTGCCCTGGGTCTCCTGAGGTGCCTGTAGCCCAGCCAGTCTTCAGGCAGAGTCAGGTCCAATGACCTCCATGTGTTTTGGAGGGTGCTTCCTGAGCAGGTTCCAGCCCACATTTGCCCTCTGGGCCACCTGCTCCTTGTGGTCTTGAGACCATACCTGTTAGCAGTGCATGTATCCCTTTTTCTTTCTCACTGAATATCTTTGGGAGGTTTTTGGTTATCAATTTTGAAGCAGGACGAGGTATGCTCTGCACCTGAGCACAGTCTTCTCAAAGCTTCAGGATGTTCCTTTCCGTGGTTTGTTTTTCCTTAGTCACTCCAGCATGGTCCATTTGCCCTTTCCAGAGGTGTAGATGTACATCCCACTACTTTATACTTCTATTACTTGTGCCAGGATTTGAGCTTTTTCTTATTTGACTTAAGTGCAGCTGTGGATGCCTGCCTCTCTCACATCAGCACTCTCTTGTGTCTGTTGGGTGCTCTACGGTTTTCCATTTCTCAGGGTTCTATAAAATGTCCAAGATTTCCATTGCAAGCTAAAATCATGGACTTCATCTCTCCTAGTAAATTAACCAGTGCTACATAATGTTCTCAGGCACTGTAGCTCAATAATTTATGGAGTCAAATTGTTACAACAGTTCCTGGCATGTTTTGGCTCCAGGCAGCTAACACTCTCCTGAACATATCCAAGGCATGGTTTGGGGATAGCATAGGCCAAAGGCCAATCCCAGCAGGTAATCTGTGTTCAGCCACACTGCCTGGAAAGCAAGAATTTAATAATGTGGACACATGCCAGTCTGTGCCAGTTGGCTTCAGAGCTAGGTAATGGTCACAGGCATATTTTGTATAGATGTAGTCTCAGGCTTTTTCCCTCACAGAAAGCTTTTGCCCTTGCTGTCATCTCTTTCTGTCTCCACATTACCAGGAGAATTTCTTTGTGAAGTGAGATATTTATCAGAATTATTAACTGATCAAGGTTCCCAATATTTGATTTGTTTCCATTACTTTTTTGGCTTTCTCTGCTTAGCTTTTCCCAATTGTGTATGATTGGCTTATTGAACCATGAAACTGTAAAGGATGTCTATTTCTACTTTTGTGCCATGTGCGAGAAATCCTTCTTCTCTTCTGGGTCTCACATCAACACAGGGAAAAGGATGCCTATGACAGCCACTTTTTCAGTTCATAAATATGACACATAGACATAAAATAGCCCTCAGTATCAGAATTTTTCATATGTCCAGAGACAGTCCATCCTCACCTATCATCAAATCACCAGGAAAAATGAATCCACTCCCAAATTTGTAAGCAGCTGGGGAAAGCAGAGAGCTTTGGCTTTCTGCTATGTAGGAATCACATACCTTGTGGGAGAAGTGATTCCAGGCACAGGTTGAATGAGAAGCTTAGGGCTTTCGCCTGGGATTCATCTCTTCTTCTTTACACCTGCTTAGACTAGGCAAGTTGTACTTAGTGCCTCATCCTTTGTTTGTTTCAGCATATTTCAATTTATCAATACAAAACTATAATCTAAAGAGAAGACTTAATTTTTCTTTTTTTTAATTGTGTTTCTTAAAACGTTGCAGTGTGGGTTTTTCCCCCACTGGTGCATTTCATTAGTTTGGCAGCACTCCATCCATGCTTTTGAGTCACAGCATTTTTTTACAATGTCTTTGTGTCCAAGGTTTCTGCCCCAAATCCTGCCTACTGACAAAGCCAGCACTAACTAATTACCCCGAATCAGATCAGCACTGATTGCTTCTTGATTTCTGCCCATGCGGATTTTACCTGAGATCCCTGGGGTTAACTCTGTTTCCAGCAATACAGCAGAATGACAGTTCTTCTGTAAATGCAGTATCAACATTTCAGTTCCTTCTCTCTTGGTCATGTTGGGTCAGGCTCCTTCACCTGGCCTGAAGAAGAAGACCCCAGCTTGTCCCACATCTTGCAGGGCCCCACAGTCAGCAGGTGACCCTTTCTTTGACCCTTTCTGTCAGGTTCAGTCCCTTGAACATCTCCTGTTCATCCCCTCACCCGACCACCAGCTTCATCCATCTCTCTCCATGGGCAGCCCTCTTCCTCCAGCTGCAGCATCTTCTATTCCAGCCTTCGCTGCTGTGGCTGTCTCACCTTGCCATTGCATCTGCCTGACCATCTGTTGAATCATGTGCAATATAAATAACAGCTAGTGACAAATAATAGCTACAGATACCCTCCTGTAATAGTCTAGTGGTCTCTCTGGACACTCGCCACTTTACAGCATCTTCTTATTTTACTTTGCAAGTCACGGTTACATGGTAATGTTAAAGAGGGCTGTAATGTTAAAGTAGTTTGGAATCCTTGGAGTATCTTATATATAATTTTCACATTTTCCCCAAAAGTGTTTGTTATTATTCAATTTCCCTTGTCCACAGCTGTGATACTCTTCCCACTGAAGAGATGACAACAGGACCTTATTCTATGTGACAACACAGCAATGAAGATACCCCTCTGATCGTAACGGGTAAAGGAAATTCAGCTTTTAAAAACAATCACGTTTAACAATTTACCTCAGAAAAATGCAGAGAAGAAGTGAGACTAGTAGATTTCACTACACTGTTTTTCACAGAGAAGAAAATGTTTTCATCTAGATTATGGAGAAAGTCAAAACTTGCCTTATTGTGTTTGGTCAATAACAGGTTTTTACCTCACTGAGGCCTTTAACCTGCCCACAGACTGACTTGGTCACTAAAGTGCAGAAAACATTTTGTAGCTGATGTAGCAGCTGATGCTTCATCCAGTAAAGACAGCTTTGCTTAGAGGCAGCCTTGCAACGGGAATTTGTCCTCCATCTCACATCTTTCTGGCTACATTTGAATGCCGAAAATGAATTGCTCTAAACATATCTCTGAAGCCAGATAATGGCACAGACACATGCCAAAGTAATCTTTGAACAGTTGTGATGATCCTAATGGTGAGCATAGCTGAGTGGTATTTGAAAAGCTTTGCTTTTTTGCTCTCATTCTCGATTCAGTGTAGGGATGTTCATAAAACTACTACATTTGATAAAGTGCTTGTTTTCTTCACCAGCTTCCTTGAACTAACAAGCTGATGACAGATTTTTGGTACAGATGGGATTGTTTGAGAAAAATGTGCCTAGGAAGCAGGCTCATTTTTTCAGTCAAGTTATTTCAGTGTGTTGTGTTCATCTCTCAAGGTATGCAAGCTTCTCCAGCACGGGGAGCTGCTGGGTGCAGTTCAGGGGAAGGAAGAGAATAAGTCTCAGAGCTTTCCTGCTGTATAAGGGGAGCTTTCAGCTCTGGCAGGGCTTTGCAGGTACACACAGGTTTGGAAATTATGACTGATTGGTTGCTCAGGATATGTGCTTAACTGGAATTTGGAAAGGCACAAAAATTCTTGGTCTGGGCCAAAATCCCAGTATGAACAGCTCCGCAATTAGTATTGATCCAAAGATGGGGAGAAACCACTCCTGAAGGTGCTCATTCTCCCTTCCTTCCACACCTTCCATAAGACATACAGTGCACATACAGTGAGTTTCCCTTTCCCCTTTTCCCTAAACTTTTAGGACAGCTCCATGCATTTCAGAATGACCATGGATATGTATTTTGATTTTTCATGAAAAACAAAACCAACTAGTTTGGGTTAAAACTGGTTAAATCCCCCAGGATCTCAGTAGCGTTTTAAAACATATGTGAAGGGGAGGAACCATTTTTCGCACGTCCTGAAGAATATAGCTGACATATGGACCATTGAAAGGAAATTTTTTTCAGGCCATTGGCCATGCGTGAGTGGCCTGGCTTATACAGTGAGGACCCAAAATACGATGAGGATCTTCTCCCAGAAATTCGACTTTTTTAAGTAGCAAGAACAGATCCTGTAGATACTAACCATGCTGCCGGCTCTCAGAGTTGGTAGCAGACCCAGCTGAGGGGCGGGGATGGGTTGAAGCCGCACAGTTGCACTGAAGCAGGCTTTGGCTTGGAGGGGAAATGTGTCCCCACAGTGAGCCTACCCCAGCAAAGCCTGCCTCATGTGACCCCACTTTTGCTCCTCTTCATCATAAGCTTTCTCCTAGCTGTCTTCACTGGTGCTTGCTGCTTCAAACATGACTTTACTGTGACTGGGTGCCATTGTAGTGCCACAGGTAGATTTAGCACCTCAATCATTTTTCCGCTAAATACTTCCAAGGCCACAGAGAAGAACCTTGTAAATCTTTTTAATTCCTCAGAAAAAAACCCTGAAACCCTAAACCACAAAACAAAACGGAACAAAACCAACAACAAACCACAAGGAAGTTCAGGGAAATAAACCCCTAAATCGAATTTCTTGCTTTTAAAGTGCTTTACATATATCACCACCAACCAGCATGTAAATTTTAGTCAGCTACTGGACTAGTCTTTTAAAGAAGTTGAAAAATGGCCCTCCATCCTCAAAGGACACACCTGTTATCTGAAACAGTTTTTAACCAGCTTGTTAAGCAGCTTTGACAGATCAAAGACCCTGGACAATGGGCACAAACTTTAACAATAGTTTAGCCTTGAGCAAAAGCTTCTGTCAAAGCAAGGCTTGTGCCAGTAGTATTATGGCCTGCAATTGAAAATAAATTTTACTTGAATAAGTACCTCAGCCCGATCAGAGGCACTGCCGCCAGGGAAACAAAAGCAGTTGGGGATAAGTTATTGACTCCACTGACAGCATGAATGAAGTTCATTATGCCAGCCCACTCTTGGTAAATGTGTCAGGTTTTAAACTGAATTAGGTGGCAGGTGCATGGACCATTTTCCTGCCCCCCTTGAGACAGTAGAGGGCCAGTCATCACCTGATTCTACAGACAAATGTTTAGATTTGGTTTTCATATCGCATGGGCACAAGTGACAGCATATTTAAATCATAAATAAGGTTTCCTGAAAGCCCTGGTCTATCCCACTTTCTATCTCTGTCCCCTGTCACTGGCTGGCAGTGCTCCCACCTCCTTGCCTGCTGGACCCTGGAGGTGTTTGCCTTCCCTCCACTGCCCCTGCTACAGCCCCCCTTCTGGTCCCTGCTCCTATCTGCCTTGGGGATGTGCAGGCTTCCACAGGCCACCTCTGGGTCCAGCCGCGAGCCAGAGGGCAGTCCAGACCCTTCTGTTCCTGTCTGGGTGATGCTGCACACAGGCTTTCCTTCAACTTCAACTCAAACATGGTCTGGATCAAGCCCTCCTATAGCCAACTTTCTGTGACAAAGATATATACATATGTATGTGGGCCTAAAGAGATTGGATCCAGACATCCTAGGTTAACCTTCGGAAAGAATTTCTACAGTAAAACAGCATTTAATGTTTGCAAACCTCTGATGACAAACATCAATATCATTGCAATTTCACAGAAATACAGGCCTGATCAGAAAGAAGTGGTATGAAAAACATACATGTATCTATGTGTGTATATACATATAAAACCATATAAAAATACAAAATCATCTATATATGTACCAGTTTTTTAAAAATTTGCTAGAATTCAAAGAAATAAGCTGATAATCTGATATAATAATTTGGTATTTCTCTGCTTTAAGATCAGCTTAATCTAATCTCTGCTTTAAGATCAGCTGCTTCAAGACATATCTTTTATTTATTTTTACATCTGCATATTTTACTTGAAAATATTTTAGTTTATAGTCTGCCAGGGCCTAGAAGGATAATGCAAGATCAGCTGAACTTCAGATACTTTGGATGCCAGCTCTCATTACTTAATCATGAGACATAGGACTATTAAGACTCTTAAAAATGAAAGCCTTGTTCTCTGACCATAGAGGGAAGAGTTGGCATATGCCTTTGGCTACATGCCTTATTTACATTAATGAGCAAGTAAGATTCCTTCCCCCTGTGAAGGAGCTGAGCATCCCTTCTCCTGGCACTTTTGGGATCTGCTGCTTGAGTTAGTTAATAAGGAAAGTCTTTTGTTTTTTGATAGCATTTTGGACTCATGTGGGGACTTTTTTTTTGCACCTGAGCCACTTAAACTTTCAAGAATGTCTTTACAACTCTGAAAATGTCTTGTTTTGTTGTATTTCTTTTTGTCCCCTCCACATCCTTTAGGTAAAGCCTTTGTGTTTGTACGCTTAACAGCCTCTGAAACACACAACAGTCTCCGAAGTTTAATAAAATTTATTTTTCTCCTTTCTTCAGGGATTCCAAATGGCTGAACAAACAGTACCTTGCCCTCCAACACTCACTTGAAGAAAAGTATTGTTGCTGTTCCTCAAAACTGAGAGCCAATTCCTAAAAGAAGGGATGAGGTTTGTCCGATGTCACAAGCAAGCCTGTGGCAGATTCACACTCCAGCGGGTGTTTTAGCTGTCATATAGTGCTTCATCCCCCAACACGACATTGCTAAAGATGCGCTTGGCTCAGTTCACAGTTGTATTTAGTACACCTGTTAATACAGACATACCAAACCCTTTCTTTTTCTGGCTCCAATACAAATAGATCCAGGAAGTCTCACCCTTGGACCCCCCAAAAGAGAAAATGTTTCTTTCCCCCATACACAAATCTGGAAAAACAAAGTAAGCTTATTCTTTGGGGCTATCTAAAGACTGCTGTGTGTCAACACACAAAATCATTTCTCACAGTGGTATCACTTGCTGGATATGTTTCTTCCCTCCAACTACAGCAGATGGTGTTTCATAGTTGGTCACAAATGGCTGTCAGCGAGCGTTTGTCTGCCTGCCAGTAACCTGTAGTTTGGGGACTCCCTCGGAGAGTGTACCAGCACTGACTCTGCTGATAGCAGCATCTGAGAAAATGATCCGTCCTTTCTTGTCAGGCACAAAATTAGCTATCTCATTTTCAAACTGTTGACAAGGGGGATATGAAAGAAATAAGGGCTGTGCTGGCTCAGATGATGCTTCTTCAGCTCTGGTTTGAGGCAGCAAGTGCTGGTTACAGAGCAGAAGCTGCCTTTACCACAGCAAATATTGACCTCTGCTGAAAGGTGGGGATACAAGCACAGCCCTCTCCTGGTGTTAGGATGTTGCATGGCATTTCCAGCTTTCTCAAGCTCAGTTTAGATTTCTCTTGACCAGTCTTAGCAATGAGATAAATATGACATTTGGTGAAGTTGCCTTGTAGCAGGAAAAAAGCTTTTGATGGGCTAAAGGCCCCAGTGCACCAGACAGATTTGCTGTTGTCTTCATATGTATGAGGAGAAGGCAGTCAGGCAGCCCACCACCTACTGTGATTGCTGCCTAGTCCCAGCAGCCAGAAATGGGAGGCATGGGAGAAAGAGAGACAACAGTGATGGAGACCAAATACATCGGTATTTGGAAAACAGTTTTGGAAATTTTGAAGGGACTTGTAGTGGCAGTCATTACCTTACTGGGGCACATCCACATTTTAAACACTTGCAGCTACAACTCCAAGTATTTTATTTCAACAGAAGTCTTAAAGATGAGTCCATTGAGCAAAGCTGAAGGCTCTCCATTACAGCTATCTCAGGGTCCTCCTGTACATAAAGCAATTTCTGTTTAAAACTCCAGGTGGTATCTGGGCTGGTAAAGTTGACTGGCCTCACCTGCCTTAGCCAGGGCAGGGGTGTCCTCTGGCAGAGGGGTGCATGTTACTCCTGCGTGGCACTGCTGCCAAAGGGTTCTGGTGATAGGGTATATTCCAGTGCTCCAGTTTTCACATATGTCAAGAATTGCACGTATCAGTCCTATGTGGAAAAATTCCTGCATTGGTCAGTAGAAAGGCAGATTTTATTGGTGCCAGTTACTACAGACAGTAATTTTTCTGCTCTAGTTCTGGCCTGCTGGAAGATTTTTAAAGAAAGTCTATTTCCAGAATTTCCCTTTCATGAAGTACAATTGTGGAATAAATATAATACTGTAGAATTCCTTTTCATCCTAAATGTATCTATCCTCTGTGAGAAAAAGATAAAACAATAATTTAAATCTGGCAAATGAGAAATTATGATTCCTTTGGAAAATGTCAGAATGATCCACCCGAAGTGAAATTTCCTAAAACTTTGGGATTGTTTTGCTTCAGCTTCTTTATTTTTGTCCGTGAACTGATGTTAAAAATAAAAAGTACTGAATTATTCACTAGTTGAAAGTGCAAACACTGATTTTCAAGGAACATTTTGATCCACAAAAGTTTTGCTTAATAGGAATTATATTTGAAATGAAATTTCAACTATTTCAACAAAAGATATTTTTAATGGCTATTGAAGGTGAAATCTACAAGGAAAGCTGAAAATAATTCTCCAATCATGGTCCTGTTTCTTAAAATCTGTAATTATATAGCAATTTTTCATTTTCCTTGAGTTTTAACACTAGATTTTATTTTTATTTTTCATATATGACTATGTCTGTTTCTGTTTTCCTTTGGCTACAAAGATTTTTCTGGGAAAAACGAAGAGGGAACTTGGATGAGGCAAGGCTACCTGCAGAATGCAGTGCGATTTTAACTCAGGTGCCCCGTGAGGATTATGGAAATATCTGTTCCATGACAGATCAGAATGAGTGCAAAAGGAGAATGATGACTACACAAAGCTTGGTCCTCAGTAGGGGCCTTGTGCCCTGGCTCACATCCAGCAATGTGTTCAAGCACAAAATCTGAGTAAGACAACACAAATACCTAAGGTTAAGAAGCACATGTATGAAAATTCTTATGACACTTCAGCTGGAAAATTTCTAGAATCTGGCTAAGAGTGGTTATAGAGCTCCTTGTAAGGGTACATTTAGTCCCAGTTCAGTTTACACTACTACCTGCTAGGCCATTTATTCCTTACTTTGGTTTGCTCGGGTACATTACTGTGTTTGCGCATATATGTGTTTGGATATATGAGTGTGAAGGTCATACCCTTGACCACTTACAGAGAGATTATCAGTAACTTCATGACAAATACTCCCAATATCTTGAGTTTCTTTTCTCAGGGCCATAGTGAAGGGCCTTATACAACAAATTGAGTAGCCATTGCTCAGGCAGCTCTGCTTCAGCCAAAGATCCCAAAAGAAAAGGCTGTTGAAAATCCCAGAGAGTCCAGCATCTTCCGAACAGAGGGAAATGCCCTCTGTGAATTGGGGAATTCCATGAGGAAAGAATTTGCTTTGTGGATGTTTTCACAACATACTAGTAATGTTTTCTACTTTCTCTTTGGAAAGGAAAAACTAGTGTCTGAAAGGCTGGAGAATGCATATGGCCATGTGAGTCTACATCTTTCCAAACCACCACTTTCTGTTTCAGTGTGAAAGGCATTCATGCTTAAGGAAAAGTGCTCCCCTGAATCAGTATCTTCACTTTTAAGCCACATTGTTGACTTTGGCTAAGACCTCTGATGACCAGAGATAACACAGTGGCCTCTTTAGTGGTCAGCCTGTGATTGATCAAACACTTCCAACCCAGAAGTCCGATTTACTCTAAAAATAATGGAACCACTTCAGAGCAGTGTGGCCCATCACTGAGTTCATCTTCAACAGCCAGCTCCCGTGGTCAATGAAGTTGGTTCCTGTAGCTGAATGGGAGGTATGTACAGAATTTGGGAAGTCACCAACTTGATTAAGAGAGATGGCCTGCACCAGGAAGATGACATGACTGCTGAGGCAGTCTGCAATGCTCTCATGCACTATGGGGAGCTCTGCTGCCACACACAGTGAATCATGTGCTAGTCCAGGACTCTGAAGGCAGGGATGGATTTGTGGACTTACACGCATCAGGAAGTCCAGTAGTACAGCATCTGAGCATCTGGCTCATTTTGGGCACCTGAGCATTTGAGCATCTGCCTCAAGCTGGCAGTGGTGGATGTACAGGATGAACAAGCGTAAGGCCATTTCGTGGATTTGGTTGGGACAAGAAGATGAGGAAACAAATTAATTGGGGAACATCGTAGAGCATTTCTGAGTTTTCTTCCTGCTTCATTAGAAAATATTTAAAACATAGTTTCTTAGCTTGTTAATATCTACCTTGCTCAACACGATCATTTCCTTCTGCATTTCTCTCACTATTTTCACTGGATTTGTTGTCTTTAGTCAAGTTGGAAAAAGTTTTCTTTTGCATGCAAATTCCATTAGCTTTTTGATAAAGTTGTCAAGGAAAAATGCTGGTACTCTGCCATATGGAAACATTTATTCACTACCAAGTATGTAAATTAGATTACATCCTTGACGGCAGCTGTGTTAATTAGCATATCTTGGGCTCCTGCTTGCTGCAACTGGACCCAAAGTTTGTATTTTTCCTTTTTTTTTTTTTTTTTTTCTCCCAAGCTACACATAAGGCCTTCACAAACCTTATTAACCTCACCAGATCTGTCTCAGATCCCTGCAAGAGTCTCTCTGAGGATTAAAAATTCCTTGCAGCATTTGCCTTCTGCCAAAGTTTTTCCAGATGAAGATCTCGGTGGGGCGGAGGAAATTAAGGGGTACCCCCTTTGGGGACTGAGGAGATTTGCTTCACAACATGGCTTTAAATGTTGACTGGACTTATTATGAGGCACAGAAGCTCTGCAAGGGCTCTCAAGTTAATTAGGGGAACTTGCCAAGGCCTGTCAGACACTTGGTGGTCATCACTGGATCCTTCAGACTTTTGGCAAAGCTTCGGAGACAGCAACATGCCAGTGAAAGGCTCTGGCTGTGCTAAGTAACCACGACTGCATTCCCCCAGAATTATCACTGTTTCTTGGAAATAGCAAAAGCAACTGAACAACTCATGAGGTTCCCAGAAAACCATGTCAGCTGCTTCTTGCCCTCCATAATATTTGGCCCCAAACCCCTCAAAAGTCATCAAGTGGTCAAAATACTTCATTTCCCCATTTTTCCTCAGACTTGATGGAATAATTTGTATTGGTGCTTGCACCTTGAACCTGACATATTTGGGGAGCTTTGTGAAGCTATAATAGTTTTTGAATTTTCAGAGTATTGAAAAACACTGGAGTTAAAATTTGTACTCTAGAACATAAACCAAAAAATATTTTATATTTTATCTCTTCAAAATCCATTAGTCTTGATATAATGCGTTTGCCAGCCAGAGCCTTTAGACATTTCCAGGATAGCACATGAGTGTCATGTTTCCACCAAAAAATGTAAGATTTTTTCCCAACAAGACAAAACAAACTTAGAAGAGACCAAAGGATGTGGTTGTCAGCAGCACCAGACCTCCTAAAGAATGGCAATTTACAGAGGAGGTATGAATCAGAAATGCCAACTGCTCGTCATTTTTAGTCATGACACCAGTTACAAAAACGAGGATGCTGACGTTACTGGTGCAGTTATGTTCTAACCAACTCATATATGTTCAGCCAACTTCTGCATCGTATACAGCAAAGAAAAGCTGATATTGTTAAACCTAAGGAACATGTCTCATTATGTGCAGATGTGTTACTCTCTGTTTTCATCAGTTTAGTTATAGGATGTTGGCTAATGATGCTCTGAGATTTAAATTTTACATCTCTTCCTTCATTGAGTGCTGATGTGTATGTCCAGACTCGTAAAGTAACTGAACAGCAAACCTCCTGTCCACAGATTTATTGCACCTTGCCCTGCTTTCATCTGTACAACTGAAAGCAGCAGTAGAATAGGACCCTGAAAGAAGTTTAGAAACTCATCAGACTCATTCTGCAAGTATTTTTATGGGAAAAGCTCCTGCAGGCAAACCATCCTCAGCAAACAGAGCTCAACAACAGAGTTTAAGAGCACTGAGAAAGAAAAGTAACACTCTCCTTTGCAGCGTCCACTCAGAGAGTATGACTTGGATTATGATGTAATGATATAAGTGCTTTTCAGACCTTCTGTTTTGCAGTAATTTTCTAAATATAGACATTATTATTATCCTAGTATTTGACTGGCACAAACCAAGTTCTTATGCTTTCAAATAATTTCAAAGCAAACATGCATTTCAGTGAGTTGCTTAAACACAGAACTCAAAATAACCCCATAGTACAGCCCCATATTGATACCCATCTTCATTAGGCCAAGGTGTCACTTGATGTGACAATGAGTTAGGAGACTCTGAGGAGCAGATGCACTCTCCTTGATGCATTGATTCTCCCGCAGCCCTGTATTTTCTAAGGTGTTGATGCCAAAGATTTGTGGACCATGATTCAGGCTCCTCAGTACTACTTTGTAATTGCCATTACTATTGAATAACGATGGTGAAAATTATTCTTATGCTACTGTTAATTCTTCAGGAACCTGAAAGTCTTGCATCAGATGCATGGAAAGATATATGCACAAGGCAGGCCACAGTTAAGGGAATGAAACATTAGTTTTCTTCATTTCCATTAATCCATTTTCATAGATCTAATACTTCTTACTTTTCAAACTCAATTCTCCACCACTGTAAAAATATGCATCTTCTTTCCTTTTGTGAAAATACTTTTGTTGCTTCCTCCTTGATGCTCAGATGCTTTGAACACTCCAGTCCACTCTTTCCTAACTGGTTGCAATTCTTGAGCTGACTGGTACAACTGGGAGTGAAACTATACTCTCTCATACTCAATGCCACTTTTAATTAAAGCTCTGTCATGTGGAGTGATTCATTAGATTGGTACAAAATTTATGGCAATGCCAATGAGCATAAGTATTGATACTGACATCACAGAACAGAAATTAACAAGTATAGGGAAATGCTAACAGAATCCTAGCAGAAATTGTTACTTCCTCAATTTATTGTTGTAGATGCTGGGGACTAATTGATTTAAATATTAATTAAAAAATTAACTATTACTCCTTCACCATGTAATTTCTTCAGCTTCCTGCCTTTGGGCCTGTTTATGCACTCAGTTAAATACTTGTTCATTATCATTGTACTTCAGGACAGTATTTTGCCTGCATTTAAATTCAAATGTAAAAGGAAATAGTCTTCCAAATATGGATGCTTTCTCAGTTTTGTATTTAATTGACACTTCATGCCATTTTTTCTCTTCAGTTATTGCTCAAAATTTGTTTTGTTTCTTTGACGGTCTGTAAAAATATGAATAACCAAGCCAAAGTATTTTATGAGTGTTTTTAATTCCAAATTAAAAAAAAAAAAAAAAAAAAAAAAAAAAAAAAAAAAATCTCTTTTTATTAGCACCAAAAGCCAGATGTTCTTTGCTGGTTTTGAGTCTCCTGAGTTGTATCTGTTCACTGAAGTGTAATGCAGGGAAGAGCAGTCAAGTAATTCACAAGGTTGGATCTTGGCGTTAAATTTTTGCATTACCCATAAAACACAAGCAATAAAGGGAAAGAGTTTTTGCAAAGCATTTTGAGAAGTTTATCAGCTATAAACCACTCTCCCAGGGTCAGCAGAGGGTTTGTAAAATAAACGTCTTTGAATTATACTAATGAAATTCAGTGAAATATAGCGGTATATGGCTTTTCCAATCTACACTACTCTACAGATTTTCATATTGCAATCTAGCATTTGAAATTATTCTCTACTCCCAATGTCAGGACATGGAGCTTTGGGTGTCCTGGACAGCATGATAGCAACAGCAATGTTTGCCTGACAGCGTTTACTTCAGGGCAGAAGCCAGATCAAAGTTTGGAAAGGTCTTTTCCATATACTGCCATGAGAAAACCTGACCCAAAGAAGGGCGGCCCTGATTGTTGAGTACATCACCTCTCTTCTTTTGCTCTTGTCAGGCATGCAATCCTAGTAGCACAGGAAAAGGAATTTGGGGTAGTTGACCTACTAAAATCTGAGTTGCATCCCACTCTTCCTTTAAAACAGAGTAATGGAAAATTGCAATTCTGAAAAGTATTAGGAACCAAACTCTTCCACACTGAAACATCAAAAACATATGGGGCAGGGTTTTTTACACTAATTGCAAAAATTGATTGTTGTTCAATTCCAACTTGTCGCTGCAAAATTATGAAAGCTTTATTTTTATCAGAAGTATGACCAGTGGCAAGAGTTAGACTACATCTTCTAAGAAAATTTTTAATAGAATCCAGTGTAATAGTATCTCAAATTTAGAATGTTTAAAAATTTTGCTGGAAATATTGTCAATGGCATTCATGCTAATATGCATGGAAGTGTATATATGTGAGTAGTCAGGTGTGTGCATGGGAATGCACTCTGTTTCCATGCAGATGGGCATCAAATTTTGTGCTGAAATATCCTATCCATTGAAGATGAGGCAATACTTCTTCATCCCTAGCCATTGTCTGGTCTCTGCTCAGGTCTGATAGCTTCTCCCCAGATATTTGTGATAATGACTGGAGCAAAACCACAGAAGTGGCTTTGAGAGCATCTTTTTGTCCATTTATTTTTTTTTCCCAGGACAATCCTTCTATCTCATAAAATGGGTTGTGTTCTCTCAATGGTGCAGTTAGATATTTGCAAGCTTGCAAAAGGATCCTCTTTGAATACATGTGGTTCTTTTTCTCTCTTAAACAACGTTGGACAGGGCAAGTCCTCCTGGTTAAAGTCCACCCCCCATTATTATGCATTATTTTACAGTGTGATAGGGAAACTGGTGTTGCCTCCTGTCAAAATTAGGGAGCTGCTGAAGAGCTGAGCAGGCTGCATGGCAGGCATCTGTGAGGAGTGGGAAGGGGTGTGCTGGTGCAGGATGCACATCACACCTCACTGGAATCAGCTGGCTGCAGCTGAAAAGCTTCTGAGCTTAAAAAAGTCATTGCAGAGTTCTCCAGGAAACATGCAAGCAAAATATTGGCTTTTTCTGTTGCCCCTTAAAGGTAGAAAGCTGAGCTCCCTCAGCTCCAGGGAGACAGAGTCAGTTTCATGGGTTGGGAAGAATATTTCCCAGCAAAGATTTTGGTGAGCAAGTGAGTGTGTGGGTAGAGCATGCCATGGGAGACTACTGCGGGCTGATATGAGAGATGATATCAGAGATTAGTTAACCGTATGGGCTGAGTCCCTGGGGAGGTGTGTGAAATGAATCAGATTAAACAAAATTGATAATGTGAATACTTAATCAAACAGACAAAGGTAGTCTGCACAGCTAATTAGGGGCAAATAGAGCGTCCCTCTTGTACCTCATTTAACTGACAAATTGTGCAGACAGTTTTAATGGGAGTCTGTTTAGCAAAGAGAAGGCTGTACAGTTGACAGCTTGGCAAAATGTGGTTTCTGTAACACCACATGATGCTTACGGAAATTAGCCTGGTGCAGCTGAGCTCAGAGTAGGTAAGAGCTGCCCAAACTCAAGTAAAATGGTAAAAGGGACCCTTTGTAGGCCTCCGCTCCTGACTTCTTAAAGAGACCTGAATGCTTTTCTGGAAGTTGGCAAGGAACATTTATGAAAAAGCAAAAAGGATCGTTAGCAGTAACAGAAAGGACCACTTCTGTTACCAGGAAGGCAGACAAAAATTTCAAACAACATCTCCTTAACATATTACAATTTTATGGTTGGTCCTTTGCAAGAAGACAGTTACTTTCTCAGCTTCTCAGGAGTTATGTAAATATGAATTATTGTTAATATTTTACTTACAAAAATGACCACACAAAGCCAAGTCCTGAAATATGGGCCAGCTCCAAGGCCAGGCTGAGGACTCATACAAACCTGAGACCACAGCCCATCTTCTGGGGCCAGAGGGTCTCTGCTACACTTTGGAGTGACTTCCCTAGCAAGATCTCCAGTTTCTTATACCCTGAGTAACACAAATGCAAAACTTCTCTGCATTTTCTGGTAACTCCTTCCACTGCACATTTCCTCTATTCTTCTCCAAACCAACCATATCTCTTCATTGTCTCTCTCTCTCTCTCTCTGTGTCCCTGAGGTTCACATATTTAACCCTCTTCCAAAGAAGATGGAAATGTTTGGGTATGTTGTAAAGTCTCATGAGAGAATTTATAAACATTAGAGACCAAACCCATCAGCAAAATGAGACAAGTGGTCAACACTTGTTATTTCTCTAAGGCCTTCACCAGATCTTTAATGAGGAGCTGTTGTGGCACTGACATAAGAAAGTAAAGTGTCCTGCTTGTAAAGGGAGCACAGCTAAGTGTGTATTAAATTTATGAAACTCTATTCAGGCTTATTCTACAGTTTTGCATCCACATCTGCAGATCTGCTTTCTAATCTATGTAGAATTTTGAGCATGACAA
Source organism: Certhia americana (assembly GCA_018697195.1). Classification (NCBI taxonomy): domain Eukaryota; kingdom Metazoa; phylum Chordata; class Aves; order Passeriformes; family Certhiidae; genus Certhia; species Certhia americana. The sequence continues at coordinate 62,460,136 of CM031859.1, forward strand.
GTGTGAGAAACAAGAGGTTTGGGGAGGGATTCTGAGATTTGTATTCTGCCCAAGATTGCTCTGTCCCACACTGAGTGGCATCAGGAGCAAGGTGAAGAGGCCTGCTATATCTGCAAGACAGATCATAGAAGTTTTGCTGAGAATCATTCTCTGGAACACGGTACCCTCTGTGGTTAAGCCTCTCTTTTAGTCTCACCAATCGCTGAACATCACAAGAATTTGGTGTATGTGTGATACACAGAGCTGTGTGCATCCATGTGCATAGGTGTGCACATATGTGCTGTGTTCACTCAGACTAGCTGTACATTTTGACCATGAAATGGAGATACTCTAATGCTTAGAAGGTCAGAAGTCTGAGGCAGTACCATGAATAGTGACTCTCCCCTCAATGTTGGCCATTTCTCTTAACTCTTCTGTACCTCATTTCTACACCTACCAAACAGGACTGTCCTTGCTTCCTCAGAGTGCTATTAGAATGAAATGACATGCTTGCCATGACCATTGATGCTAGAGCACAGGATTTGCTATGGGTCAAATCTTAGTTAGTGAGAAGTGACTAGCACAGCCCAAATCACATGTAGAAAATGTCCAGGAAGATAGTACAAATCTTAGGGAATTCATGGCCTCTGCTTTTGTGACTCATTTGGGAAGCACCTTAATTTCCTTCCCTTCCAGCTGAGTGGTGCTTATCACCTCAGCCCTGCAAGGACTTCAGCAGAAGAAAAATGGAGTGCTGCCATCTCCACAAAAGCAGAGAGTGTTGTCTCATTTGACATCTGACTTATGCTTAAACATCACCCACTGTTGAAAGGCACGAGTTTATGATGGAACATAAAGATGGTAAACACATGCCCTGAACTGAACATTTCAGGAGTGAAGTGTATTATATGTGTAATAAAGCTACAAACATGAGGCACTGCCTGGAGCTAATGTTTTTGCTGAATTCACTTCTGGAGCTCACCTTGTGGAACTTAGTCCTTGCAAGAAAATTCCTTAATGTATAAATTATAGAAAAAAAAAAGTGGGAAAGAATAGGAATTATTTACTGAAACAAATATTACATGCGCATTAACAAAATTTAAAATTTCATTCTTTTATGGTTGTGCGTTATTTAGGCCTGTTTGTGTTAGGTTTTTTTCTTTCATATCTTCTCAAGGAACCTTCATAACATATAAAGCCATCTGACGCATTTATTGAATATTTTCACATATTTGGGTAGAAGTCTGTGTAAACCAGCAATTCCCATTCTGTTGTCTAGTGACTTACTCATTTTAGTCCACCTCCACTAATGTGAAATGGGTGTAATGGAAATTTCCTATAGTACAAGTGTTCTGGTGTGGCAGATAGCATTTGGAAAACAGAAGAAATAAGGGAAGAAGGAAAGGATAACTGTGGGAATGAACAAGCAAAGGAACAAAGGAGAAACGAATAGAAAAATCATGTGGAAACTCCTATCTGAAGGTCCCAATTCCCACTCCTATACCTCTGAGAAGCAGACTTTCTGTCAGGTGAGCAAAATTCAGCTATCACAATGACTGAAAAAGCCATTGGGAAGCAGGAAGAGTTCTTTTTTTAACCTCTTCTCTAACTTGTTAAAACCTGTGTAAATCCCACCAGCTCCCTCATGAAACGCTTGCCTGAGCAAAAGTTTTTCCAGCACGTTTTTTGAGTCTCAAATAATTGAAATAGGAGGGGATTTGAGCCTGATTCAATAGAGCAGTTTGAGTTAATTGATAAACCTTCCCTTTTTATTATCAGTGCTACCCTTCTGTCTGAAAGGCAGGGAGATTTCCTTATGGGATTTGAGCAAATATTGGAAATTGCAGTGGCAAATTAGCAGGGGCCACAAACCAGAAGTGACAGCTCTAGGAGGCTGGTGGAGGGAGTAGAGCAATCCCTTACCAGTAGCAATTGGCCAGACTTATCATATGGACTAATCACAACAGAGCTGGTGAAATAATGGGCACCAGATGTTAGCGCTTTGTAGACGTTGGCTCTCTGGAGACCAGCTCCGCCAAGCGAGCTCCCCAGGAGCAGGAGCACAGCTCTCTCATCTATTAATAAGACAGGGGGCTGCTGGTCAATGCCTATTCCACATATCTATCTGATGATGCTACAGCCCCTTTCCTCAGCTTAAGGAGTATTTGCATTCATGAGGAGCATTTCCATGACTTGTATGCCTTAGATTCACTTCATTTTGTTCTGACATGAACGGGTGAGTGAAAACTAGTCATGCAATGGATCAAATCGCTGGTGGCTGTCTCCACAGAGATCTTTAATAGGGATGCTGCTCTGCAAAGTATCAACTATTTCCCTGCAGAATTTTACAGCTGTAAAGATTTTACTGGCACAGGGGGTAGGAGGGAATGGGATGGGAATGTTTTCCCCCAGCAGCTTTGCAGAGAAAGTCTTAAACTACTCTCCAGAGTCTAGGGGCAGCAGACAGGAGGAATTCAGAGAAGGAGCAAAGCACTTCTCTTGCTCTTACGTGTCATGCTCTCAGACCGTGTTAGCCACAATCTCACTTTATAGGATTATCTTACACCTCTCTAATTGTTTATAATAAGCTTGCTTGAAAAGACAGGGATTTGCAGCTAAGCCTCTGTTGAGAGCACTGCCACCAGCATTGCTGCCAGCTGCAGCACTGTTCTGTGCCATAGCTCGGAGGGATGATGTGGCTGTGGTTTAGGTTTTGTGCAGGAATCAAACCTGGCTAGGTAATCAGCCTGGTGGGTGGGCAAAGAGGATTAGGGACCTTGCCTAAAGTAAGTCAGAAGTAGAATAGAAGACAGTCACAGAATTAAATATAACAGAATTAAATATAATTCTACACACAGAAATAAATATAAGATGAATATATCTGTGAGCCATGCTTGTTCTAAGGGAGTCATGTCTGCAGAGTGGGCCCCATCACTCCCAGTGCTGGCCACAGAGCACAGGGCTCGTCCTGCTCTGTTTTCATCACTACCAAACCAGGCCTGCTCTTTCTCTTTTCAGATGCTGGCTGATGTGGTTTCAGATTCAGATAGATGGGAGCTGTCTCTCCTCTCTGATCTCTTCATCTCCCAGCACAGGACTTGAGCTTTTTCATGGGCAAAGACCCATCTCTGCAGAGGGGCTATAACATGAATGGCCTCTGAAGATATTGAGCAAATATCAATTTTCTTTTCAGCTAAAGCATCTTATAGATCCTGACCAAGGTGTCTGAAAGCAGAGGTGCAGGCAGTCCTGTCTCTGTTTACCCACGTCCTCCTCATCTGAGAAGAAAGAAACTCTGATAAGGAAGATCTATAATACAATCATAAATTCTATAATAATGACAGAACTGAATAATCTTAGATATTTTCAAGAGAAATACATACTATGTAATTCAGTAGACATCAACATATATTTGTGCTCAGGGAGAGTGTGACTACTGTGCTTTTGGGTTTGACTGGGCTTCTGTGTGGCTGGAGATGGTGTAGGTACCACTGTCCTATCCCTGCAGAAAGGACCTGTCATCTCTTCTCTGGGAGCTTATGTAAGTAAGACTGAGAGAATAAAGTGCAGAGGTTTTGAGGGTAAATGGAAAACTGTTAATGCTCTTAGACTTCCAAGCGGGATTTCAGAGCTTGTTTCTTTAGTCTGTGGCATTGGCAAGGTTTGCCAGTCCTTCAGTTGTTCTGGATACCTCAATTTTACCTTAACATCTGGGTTTCAGAAAACTTTAAGCACTTCATCTCTGAAAATGAAGACAACTTCACATTTTGCTTGTGTCAGGTCAGACTGGGCCCTGGAAACTACTCATTACTTTTGAAATCCAGCCCCTGGATTTTAAGAGGAAGGACAGCCCAAAAAGAGCTCTCCTGAAAGGGACATTGACAGTAAAAATTATTAGCTGTGTGTCTCTGCTCATTCATAGCTTGCAAGGAACTGGAATGTCAAGAAAATCAGATGTTAGCAGATTTGTTATTGCAGATGGATCTGGATACACAACTCCCTGCTCCCCAAGAATGTATCTACTTTTTAGGGTCACTTTTAACTCTAAACTACATTGACTTCTCTTCTCTGAATGACAATTTCAGCAGTGTTCATTTATAAAAAATATGAGATTTCTTTTTTCTAGGAACTTTTCTGGCAGTTTTTGTCTGTGTGAGAGTGACAGCTCCTATTTAGATGCCAAATGTCTCTTTCTAACTCCAATCTGCATCTAAAACAAAAAAGAACTATTCAAGACACAGACATTCCTTGCAGACATTTTTGCTATTCCTGTGGTCCCCTAAGACCTGTAGGTTTTTATCTTTTGACACTTGAGATCCAATGATCAATCACTGAATACTTCCCCCTGTATCTGGATTAGCAATCAGTTGTGTTCTCTGGCATGTGCCAGAACGTCTTCCCCTCCCCTCTACAGGATGCATTTCAACTTGAAACAGCAGCTTAGCCTTTGCAATTGCAATCACCAACCTGATGATGTCTGGTGAAGAACAGCAGGAATGCCCTAACCAGAGAGGTGAGAAGGGAAAAAGTCAGAGGGTTTCTGTCAACTTCTTACAGTGGCAGAAACATCCTCTTTTCCTGATGAGCTGCCTTTCAAGTCTTGGCAGAGCCATTACCAATTCTATGGCTGCATTTCCCTGCATTTGGGGCCATCTGTCTTTACTCCTTCCATTCTGAAGTCAGAAAAGAAAATTATTTTCACATTAGCAACTCATTAAATGGTTCCAAACTTGTAGCACAATCACTGCTGGAGCCAAACCCATTGTTTTTACGCTTCCAAATACGTACTTGGAGGCATTGTTCAGACATCAGGGGCTGGCTTGCAGGACCTTCTGTCATGCACATGAGCAAGTGGGTGGGGTGGGTCCCTGTCACCCTCATCCATCATACTCCATCAATGTCACCACCACCTGCAGAGGCATTACCCCCAGTCACTCACTCACTTGGTCATTCATTTCTGTCCATCAACATGAGCAGAAGGAGAGGATATCGGTAGTCAGTATGAGGACTGGTAAAATTCTTGAGGTTTGTTTAAGGCAGTGGAGACACTGAAGACCATTTGATGACTTAGGTAAGTTGGACTTTGAGCTTAGTTTATCAGCATAAAGAAGACCTCAGGGGGTCCAGTACAGTGTTGATACTCACCGTGCAAATGCCCAAGGCTACTGTTGATTAATCAATGCAAAAGGCAGTGCCTTGGGCTGGAGAAAAGAAAGACAGAAAAGCTGTATTTCAGGAGAGTCTTATCATCGAAGGGAAACACAGTGGTCTCTTTTGAAGACCTGGATCAAACTCACCCTTAGGTCTCCTACAAAATTCCTCAGTTTCTCCTCCCTGCAGTGATTCACTCACTACATCACTGGCTGAACATGCCTAGTCAGCAAGAGCAGGGAAAGTAGAATCCCCAGCAAACAAACCCCACATGCCCTCTCTACCACTGCTGGAGAGAGCTGGAGAGAGTGCTGCTGACCTCCGTGGCCCTGCACTGCCAAAGGCACACTGAAGAGCCACTTGTATGGGACAGAGGAGCCACTTGTGGACAGCTCACGAGAAAGCAAATATTTCTGTGCTTGGCTAAGCCAGTGCTAACACCTGAACAGCTTCCAAAATTTCAGTCTCTGAACTGGTTGCTGAAGTCTTCTTTGGGAACAGCCACGAGCTCCCTTAGCCTGCCCAGCAGCTTGAAGCAGATGGTGGATGTGGTACCCTCTCTCCAGACCTTTCCAAAGTGGTTGTGTTCCTGCGGCTTTCCTGAGAGCTGACACAGACTTTGGGAGATGCAGCTGCATTTTAGGGGCTGAGCAAAACATTTTCTGCATTGCATATGAAAAGCCTTCTGGGAATCAGAGGGTATTAATCAATTTTACATGTACCATTCCTTGCCTTTAAAAATCAGGGCTCCCTGCACATTATCAAAGGCTCCCAGAGCCCTTTCTGTCCCTGGAGTCGATCACTGTGAAATGAGGACATGTCACAGCATAGCTTATTAGGGAAACCAGGGTGTTTCCGTTTGTTCCGATTTGTACAGAAAAGGGTTTTTCACAGGGGCTGTGCTTTGACAGTCTCGTCCTCCCCCAGGCTGGTTCACATTTAGCAAGGGGCGGCTGACAAAGCTCCTGGGCCACGGAGATCCACAAGGTGCTTGCAGCTGGCACAGATACCTCATTAGAAATTCATTTTTTCCTGTCATAATAACAAAGTGCAGAGCAGCGGTGGCAACATAGTTTCGTATGGGAAAGCACACAAAAGGGGACAGCTGAAAGAAGCTGTGCTTTTCTCCTGTATTTCCAGCCCGACAGAAGCATCTTCAAAGGGAGCAGCCTTGCCCGTCCGCCGCACCCTCTCGGCCTGAATCGCTTGAATGGCATTTTATACACCTACTGCACCCTGGGGCCAGCCAGCCTCCAGGAAACCCATTCACCCGACCCCGCTCCTTCTCCCGGCGTTTTGTTGTTTCCTATCCCACGGAAGCGGTGGGCAAATAAAAATGACAGCTCCGGCTTGTGAGCCTCAGCTCCCTTGCAAGCATTTCTGAAACCCTGCTCCCAGGCAAGTGGAGCCGGTTCATTTCTTAAGGGGGAGGGTGGAAAACCTTCAAAAGTGGAGAATGACTGCTGTCTAACTGCCCTCTCTGTTTATTTGTGTGGTGAAAGTGTAAAAAGCAGATTCAGGAGGGCAGAAGTGAGAGGAGAGCAGCATCGCTACTGTGACTGTCGCTGCCGGGACAGTGCACAGACGAGGGCTATTGAGGAACTGGAACAGTTAGTCACCGTGGAGATGGAGAGTGGCAATGAAGCACCCTTCTCATTCAAAAATATCTTGATCCACCTCCCTGGTGGATCAAACCCAGAGACTGGGTTTCTGAAGTAAGGAGATTTCATCTCCTTGAAAGTGTAGAGCGAAAGCCTGACAAAGATTGCATTTTAAAATTTTAGCTTTATTTTTCTTTCCCTGATATTTCTTTTCCTTATTTTTTTTTTCTCCTTGCAACACCACATGTATTAGAAAAAAAATAGGAGGATGGAGGAGAAAGTAAACAAACAAGTGTGGGAATAGGAAAGCACTGACAGCCAAAACTGAAAGTCCTGAAACAATGTAGCTACAACTCAGAAAGTTCCCTCTTGTACACAGACCAAACCCACATGCAATAATTTCCTATTTCAGACAATGGGTTATTTGATTTCTTAAAATAAAAACACAACCAAAAACCAAGCCAAACCAAACCAAACCAGAAGAACAGCAACAACAAAATCAACAACAACAACAAAATACCAATAAGTAAAGATTCCTGATACAAAAACTTAATCTGACCTGTGTTACACATTAAACACTGGTGCCTCACTATTAGTCCAATCCTCCGTAACACAGTACCAAGAAGCTTCGGCAAAAGTACAGCAAATGAACCCACTTTAATCCCTCAGTCTGGAAGGGAAGCTGTCAGGGAAAAGAACCAGGCAGACCACTGGTGCAAATGCAGTACCGGCAGTTTTCTGCCAGAGAAATCTGTATCCCCAGTTTGCTGTATGTGGTAGCTCAGAGACACCAGCATAAGAAATCTGGGGTAGTGTGAGTGTGAGGGACGCTGCAGACTGTGAGACAAAGACCACTAGTCAGATCTTTAACACATTCCAGGAGTACTGTCATCCATGAAAGGATAATGTTTAGATGTCTTTTCTATTCAAGAAACCAACTGTGGGGTGTTTTAGCTATAGATATTGTCAATAAAGTTTTGTGTTCAGGAAGTGGGGATTCACTGTAGCTTGGATAAATGATCAATAGTGCCCAAATGTACTACATCTAATTTTAGACACTCTCAGAACCATTACCTAGTCCTCCAGAGAGCTCTGGCTTCATGTACTGCCTAAATAGTTAGGGACCAGGATGTCTATCAACTTCAGGCTATTGTAAGCTTAGGTAAACTCTTCCTTCCCTCAAGGTCACACCTCAGAAGTAGTTTCGTCAAGGGTACTGAGCATGCTTCTAAAAAGTGTCTGTAATGGCACAACTAATAATCAGTGAGCATAGGGGATATTTGGGATATTCTTAAAGGGAGCACCTCTGGAGGGCAGGGATGGGGCTGCTGGGCTGAATGTGGTGATGCAACTTGAAAAAAATGCAAAGAAAATACCTCCACCACCTTGGCCTGCAACAACAATTTTAGAAAAGATGTCTATCAGACTGGGCAGGATGTGCACTTAAGGGGAGATTCTAATCTTCGGTAACTTGAGCTATGCAGATATTTGGGTTGTGCTCTCAGCTCATGTTAGGCCCTCTTTTGTTCCTTGTCTGCCTGAGGATTTCCAGAGGGTCCTTTGTTCTGTCCAGCTGGTGAGAGTCAGGGGATGGGGGTGGGTTGGAATTGCAATTGGAGGGAGTATCCATAGTGCCATCCATTTACAATAAGAAGGTAGTCTAGATGAGAGGAAACAAGACTAATCTGGTAAAGACAAGGTAGAATAATTTACCTGACACTTTGGACATCTGGGCAATTTTTATGACTCTGCAGGCTGAAACTGAGCTCTAGGTTGTTTAAGTGTAGCAGACATAGGAGCTCATATGAGGGCTGCAGAGGGCACCTGAGGCTCATGTCCTTAGTACTAAACTCTCTTCTCCTCATGACCTAGTCCACAGCACCCTCCAGGGACAATCTGCTCCACTCTGCTTTGAAGGGAGGCATTGCCTGGGTAAGCCTAACTCAAACAGAGCTTTTCTGAGGCAGGTATGAGCTGTGATCCAGGGCTGCAGGGGAACCATGGGGGGGTGCCTGAGCCACACTCTGATCACAGGTACCAGTTTGGTCATGGACAGCCTCTGATAGCTACCACACAGAGGAGTAAAATAAAGAGTACCTGTGTAGAGGCATGAAGAGGTAATGATAGCTTGCTGACCAAAAGAAGACTTCCTCCTTGTAAAGCAATGTATTGGGTCTATAGATGAATCTACTGCATTTGAAAGACTCCTTACAGATATTGCCAGGCCAGTATGCCAAGAATTAGGAGATGGCAAATAATTCAGTTAAGCAAAAACACAAGTGAGCTCATATTTAATACTGGAAATATTGGAAAACCATATTGGAAATTCATATTGGAAACCATAGATTTAGGGCACAATAAACTTGTTGTGAAGGGGTTAGATTTGCCATACAAGTTTTTTTGTCAGATTGCCAGAAGGATAGAAGATCTAGAACATGATCTGGGCAATTACCCATGTGCGAGCTTGTGTGGATGATTCAGAGCAGGAATTTAACACAGTTGACTTCAGGCCTTGATAGGACACTGCTTAGTGTAGGGTTGGATATTTTAGAGGGTTGCCCATTTTTTCCAAGGAAGAATCAGAAGTGGTGCCCTGCTAGACATATGAGAAATCTCAACAAGCATGTATTTGCACAAAGGAAATACAGAGGTATTGGGTTGAGCCTAAGGTACTCAGCACTGATCAACATGACACAAAAATAAAATCCTGCTAGTCTCTGGTAACCCTTGGGAATCAAAGAGTCTCCTCTCAGCGCTGGTCTGTGTTCCTTGACCTGAACTATACTCTTGCAAACTGTCTCACTAATGAGATGGATCCAGTGGTTCCAGATGGGCTCAGAGCACCTCTGTCAGCTCATACCTTCCAAGCATATCAGGCTGAAACTTCACTGCATGAGTTGTACTGGTTAGTTGTCAAGTCCATTTGCCTGCGAATTAACATGGATACCATGTCCCCCACACAGTGCTTGTCCCAGACTCAGTGCACTCACTCCTATGCTTGTTTCTCTTGTAGCATCTGGGGTGCACTGAGTAGTGTGTGCCTGACTTGTGGTGCCTGGTAACAATGGGAGAGCAGCAGGCAGAGACCATGGGGAGGGAACACATGGGCACAGAAACTGGGATGTTGGAGGGCTGCAGTTCCTAATGGATGTCCAACCATTACAATCTTATTTGTTGGAGATTTGATTGCTCTCTATCCTAGATGAGTATTCTTGTAATTAAATGCTCCTTTCTGCTGCTTCTTTCCTTCAATACATTGGACTTGCAGGGGGAAAATGGAAAGAGAAGAGGTACAGGATGTCATGGGGAGAGTTCAAGAGCATTATGACTCACATGACTAGAGAAGATGTCAAAGTCAGGGCAAGTGCTTCTTCTGTCCTCAGTCCAGAGGGATAAGAACTCAAGACATTTCCTTGGCCTCTCTGATGACCTTTGTAAAGATAAACTCTTAGATCAGCTTTAGAGACCCAAAGATGGAAGCTACTGGCCTGTATAGCACATCCAAGGCTGAACGTAAGGATTGTGAAATTCAGCCTTCACATCTGTGAAGCCTGACATGCTCTCACATTGCTTTCCTTCTTCCCTCCACTTCCCAGCAGACTCCAGCATCACCATATGGAGTGAAAGTAGATGGTCTGGGAGGTGAGACTTGCAGTCCAGTCTGTGCACCCCATATCACTGGCAGCCATGATGTGTTTATGCCCCCAAGAAAAAGAGCAAAATACCTTACATGAACCAGCTGTGGGATCATGCAGCCCTTTGACATAGTGGGCTGTCATTTAATCCTGGGTAATTGCGGGTAGGCATTAGCCCTGAAGCAAACAAGGCTTGGGTGTTTTGTCCATAACTGACTCCCGACCTATTTAGCTCACACTGATGTGAAATGCAAAATCCCTCTTGTTAAAAACAGGGCAAGAGCAGGCCCAAAGGAGCTGGGAATCTGCTGGCTGGATTGCACCACATTCCCCTTCAGCACTTTTCCCAGTCCGTTTAAGCAATGCTTTGGAAGCAGTGCTCCCTGTCCTGGTGCTGTCAGTCTTGAGTGAGTGTGCTTGTTTTCCTCAGTATTTTATTTTTGTACATAAGTTTAATTAATTTTTTTTTGTTGTAGCCTTCAGAGTAACTCTTCTGAAAGTAGCAGACCCTGAAATTCATTAAATGTGTGAAATGACAGGGGGAAAAGTGTGAAATTGTAACAGTCTGTTTGGGCCTGATTAATAGAAATTTTTCCTGACAATCCCTGGGCCCTTCTGGGGGTCAGTGGAACAGAGCAGCTGTAAAGACAGCAGGAGCAATTTAGAAGCTGCCTGATGGGGGCCATGCAGATTTTGGAACAAGTGGGGAGAGTCCCATGCCCTTGTTCAGGCCAGTAGGAGATGATTTGCCACCACAGTGTCACGTTATCAAGCAGATTAGCCCGAGGTATGCTCCCACCACCTTGAAAACATTGTTTAGCTTCAAGGGAGGTTATTGTTGTCTCTACTATTTTCGGTCCTCCAGCAACGTCACCCATAAAGCTGATTCCAGTGCATTGTCGCATCTCACTGTTTGTGCTTATGCTAAAGAGCCAAGCACTAGTGAGGGAAAAGCCCTGCAGTAGAAAGAGTTTGTCATTGCAGTGAGGCTGGGAGGAGATTGCTCACCTCTTCTTGGTGGCTGAAGAGTCACCAGCCAGGGCCCTAGCTGGGGCTGGTTACAGTGCTTATGCTGCTGCTGGGATGAAGTTCTCAGTGGCAAAGGCAGCCAACACCAAGGACCAGGGAGGTCACACGGCCGTGCTTGTGAGGAATATTTCTCTGGCTCCCACCAGGCACCCCAATCTGAACTGCTGACTTTTTTTTTTTTTTTTTTTTTTTTTTTTTTTTTTTTTTTTTTTTTTTGGGCAGCTCTATATAGCCAAATGCTTTCACCCTAAGAAAGATACAAAAGAAAACATCAAAGTAAATGTCCCCACACTGACATAAGGCTAGAATAATGGTGACCTAGTAGCTAAAGACTGGGACGAATACTGAAAGTAATTCACTCCCCTCGATAACAATGGGGCATGTGTGACAATGATATATACCAGGAGGCGAGGAGAGCTACTTTTGTTGGGTAGTGATACCCCACAAACCCAATTGTAGGGAGATCAATACTGTCATAGGACAATCATCAAAGACCATCAGCTCATCATATTTTCATACCATAAGCAGCTCAAGGCGCCGGGGCTGCCTCTCCGGCAGAAAGCCCCGTGCGGAAATTTGAAGGGTGTGAAATCGACATGATTAATAATTATAGTTATTAGCACATGTACCAGCTGCTCATGTATGGTTTAGCCTGTGATTTATGGGGCCATAAATGCCCATATCTGCTTCTGACGTGGAAAGGAGAAGGGCATGCAGTCATGGGCAGAAAGCATCATCCCTGGTGCCAGGGGCTTTCCTCCCTCCCCCCCCGCCCCCCCGCTCCTGACAAAATTAAAACAACAACAAAAATGGGCCAAAAAGTCACCTCTGCTCCACAGCAATGGAAGGAGGTCTTTTGTTCGCATGTCTGCCTTAACGGCGGCTGAAACCTGTCTGCTCAATGTCCCCAAAGCCTTTGAAGTTTGGATCACAGCTAACAAGGGCTAGAGATTTCCCTCCCCCACACAACTTCACACTGTTGCCAGGCTGCAAACAATCACCATACATATTACAGATGAAACCACGAGGACCAACAACAGAAAGAAAAACTAATTGTCTAGTTGCCAGAAGTTAAAGCTTTTGTTTCCAAATGTAATTTGATTCCTCTTTCTTCCAGCTCCCCCCCAGCCCCACCGTCCAACTGACAATGTGTTTCATCATAGAAAACTATTTTACCTTGACACAATCTAAAAAAATGGTTTGAAATGGCCAGACAAACAATATCACCACCCTTAGCAGTAGGCATGATGGTGGTTTAACTCCTTGAAGATTATTTCTGTCTTCTGAAGTCTTGTAATAATATTTTTTCCCCCTGCCATAACAAGGAAATCTGTTTAGTGCTGTGGAGAAGAACCACAACCTGCCACAGCCTGTGAATGGGCAAAATTGAAGCAAGGAGGGCTGCAGACCTATTTATTCTATAACATTCATAGCCATAGACTAGCCATGCCTTGTCCTCAAGCAGAAGCTGAGTTGGTGCCCTGTCCTAGGTGTGCTATTTCCAGCCTGCATTGAAGTCCATACTAAAGCTGCATCCCTCCTCTGGGTTAGGTAACAGCACAGTGAATGACAAATGGAGGGTGTCCCCACTGCCTCTTGTGAAATCTGGTGAGCTCTGCTGTTCCATGAAGCCTGCTGATCTGACACTGACCTGATGAGAAATAAACTTCAGCCAGATGAAGGATTTCCTGCACAATGAGCACAAGTACAACTGAGAAAATAATGCAGCACAGTAGTGTATCTCAGGGGCTAAAATGATATCAATGTACTGGAATAGACTTTGGCAAACAGTGGAGTCTGGATGTGAGAAGGGAGAAAAACAGGGTTATACCACAGTATTTTCTATTTCTTCCGTTCTACAAAAAGGTGGTCAAAGGGTGTGTCAGAATAACAGCAAAGGCAATGGGATGTTAAAAGGATTGTTGAATTATTCTTCTTTTAAATAGACTCCATATAGTTCACATAGTTCAAGGTAGAGTACAGATCAGTCTTAATGAAATAACATGGTATAAATAATTTATTAATTGAATCTCATAGAATTCATTTTTATTCCTATTCCTCTGGGAAACCAAGTTTTGAGGCCTAAAATTAGTCTGTGTTCATGCAAAAGGTTTTATTGAAAGCTGGACATATTCTAGGAAAATAAAATATTTTCACAAATGTTTAGTCAAAACCAGTGGTTTTGCATTCAAAAACTGTTTTAGTGAGAAAAATTGTCCAGTCTTTAAATGAATTTGGTTGACAAGTTCATGGCATGCCCACCTGTTATATCCTTTTCCTTTAGAACTGAAATACACCCTTCAAAGATCTTGTGAGCTTTTATCTGTATGTCTTTATTGGCCCTTTATTTGTGTGCTCAGGAAGGCCTGATTTTAAGGTGACAGGTACCAGTGGTAATTTAGATGCCTGTTTCTCCTGTAAATCTATATCCTAGCCAAGAAGATTTTTGTTTCTTAAATTTTAAGTGATCCTCCATGACATTGGATAACGACTAAGCTGTAGCCAAACAAGACCTGTGCTCAACCCAGACACAGTTAGTTGGTTGAATAGAAGAATAACTGGGTGAAATATGAGGGCCTGAGGGCAGGGTTCAAACAAAACCATCTAATGGTTGTATTCTGTTTTCCATTGCACAAACCTGGGAGCCTCCCACAGTGAGAGCACAGATGTATGTGGTGTGTCAGGCGGAGGTGCTCCCCATGGGTTCAGAATGCAGGACTGCAGAGCTCACCAGGAATGCCAGCACCAGGGTGGCTGGTGTGCACCACCAGCAATGCCTCTTTCCAGCACAGCCACACGCAGGGATAATACTGGATTTTTGTACCATTGGGGAGAAACACATTTTCTCTGAGGACTCGAAACACCCATAGTCAGTTCTGATCTGGTGTAAATTGTTGACTGTTTTTCTTTTTTCTCATCCCAATCTTCTTAAAATAACACTAAAAATCTCCTTTTCACAAAGCTATCTTGTGTATGTTTATGTGCATGTGTAAAACAGAAAGCTGTGGAGACATCAGACAGATTCTGAACTCCTTTGTATAAAATATTCCACCAGCTTTTTGACAAAGATAAGAGCACCAGGGATTCTTTTACTGTCACCTTGGACATCCAAGGTAGAAAGCAGTTGCAGATTCTTCCCTGTCTCATATTATATGCATATGTAGCAAGAAACACTCAGACTTTTTTTCTTTAGATGGGTGTATGCCTACCTGGAGACATGGTTACATATCTATGTGTAGTTTTAGCTGAATTTTAAGTATCAGAAAATTCTTAAATATTGGGTTGTCCTGGAATGTTTCATCCTGTCAACCAGTCTTTTTACATGGGGGTGACAAAAGTCATCAGCAAATATGAGTTTAATGATCTTTGCATTAAGGAGTTTATGAGTAGAAGTATGTATATATATGTGTGACCATTTGTGTGCATCTATGTCTGCACTGTATGTGTGTATATGTAACACATAAAATCTCTCCACTTAAAAGGTGAAAGAACAAAATGTAGTGACCAAGAAATACACAAATAAAATAAAGTAAGCTAATTTACATATTCACACAGAAACTGAAAATTCTGAACTCCTGGTGGTTTTGGTTTTTGTTATGAGCAGGATATGGCCCAAATGGAATTATTAAGAAATTATTAAATGTTGGTTGTATTCAATCACTTAGTTAAAATTAAAAGCCTTTTTTTCTGTTATATTCAGTAACATAGGGCTTGTTTAGATTAAACTCTCAAACAATATATCAATATGTTTTATTTCACTGAAACAACATTGGTTTTCATAGCTGAGACTGTAATAGACTGAAAAATGTTTGGTCTTATGCAGCACACTAATAATATCTATTTTAGGACCAAGGGATGGAAAGTGGGAAGGGGGCCTCATTGCAGAAAGGAAGAACAAGATGTCTCTCACTTTTTTAACAAAAAAGAAATAATGCCAAGGTCTCATGACAAGTCTGTGCATGGCAGGTAATAAACAGGGAGAACCACCAATGCAGCGGGATAACAAAGAATGGCCTGTGTCATAACTTTTGCTTCTGGTTATTTCCCCAGATTTCATAACAGTGTTGTATCAGACAAACTGAAGGATATTTTCCTGAGTTACAGTTTTATGTAGCACGTAGAAAAAAAGGAGGAAGTATGTGACTACCTTAGCAAAAGCTAAGGAGGTACAAAGGAGGGGGGATAGGTGACAGAGAGGTCCAAGAAAGCCCATGAGGTAGCTGTCTAGTAGAAACTGTATTTGTTTATATGTAAGTACACACGTGCACAAGCATGTGTGTCTGTGCTCGTGTGCATATCTGAGCATATGCTGATCTGTGTGTTTGCATGCAAAAGACACTCAGTAATCTCTTATTACCTTTAATAAGAGCAAATGAAATGAGTCATCTCATCTGCATGACTTTAGTATTTCTCTCTTCTTTACCACCTTATCTGGAGACTTTCCCATGCTCCATCTAGATGGCTGTGATGTGAAAGCTGTCCCATTACACCCCTCAATTCTGCCTCTTCCAAGCACAAAAGTTCTCAGTTTTTTTCACGTTTTTTTTCCTCTTGCACTTGTCAGGAAATGAAGCATGTGGGCCAGACAGGATTTAGAATTTGTAGAGGAAAGGACATTCATTAACAGCTTTTAATAAGATTTTCATTATCAGAGATAAAGTCAATTGAAGTTCAAGACTATTTTAGTGACCAATGGGATCCTGGTTGACTCTGCAAAAGGATATTCCAGAAAATTTATTGAATTTAAAGAAAGTGAGTATAGCCATTACTTCCAGGAAAAGAGCTGGAGAATCACAGGTGCTGGCCCAAGAGTGGGATATGGTCGGAAGAAACTGTAGGCAGAAAACGTCAAAACATCACTGTTGGAAAACAAAACTCTACAAGGAGCATTCATAGCAATTCAACACCAATCATAACTATTTAACTAGTTCAATAATATGTTACCGAGCTAGTCTGCAATTTTCCTAAAGAACAGTTATGCAGAATTGGGCAGCTGCTCCAATCACTCAATTCAAAACAAACCATTTGCATAATAAATATTTGCAGAGGAGCAAGTGGGTGGGGTTTAGGCAAGTGCACAGATGAACATAAAAATCAAATATGGCTGGAAAAAAGCTAGGCTTAATTACAGGAGAAAAACAAAAAAAAATGATCAGCAACCAAAATGCGCACACACACACACACACACACAAACACACACACACACACACACACACACACACACACACACACACACACA
>CM031859.1:62476779-62486779 GCA_018697195.1 Certhia americana
ACACACACACACACACACACACACACACACACACACACACACACACATTTCTTCAATTACTTTAAAGAATTAGCGCAAATATTCTAATTAACTCATTTGCCTCTTTCCAGGGTCATAGATTTCTTTCTGTTCCTCACTGACTGAAAAAAAAGAAGCTTGTGGGTTTGTTCCAGAGCTCTGCACTATTTCATTTTCAAGCAAATAGTTTGAGAGTATACATGTGTGCTTCTGTGGGTATGCAGGGATCTGAGGGTGAATGGCAAAATGCCAGGGTCTACAGCACTGTTTCCAGATAATGTCTGTTCCACAATAAAACTCAGGTTAAAAGATTGCTACAGCTTTTTTAATATCAGAACTTCACCCAGACGTTGCTCTTGCACTGACTCCCAGCATGTATGATGGGAAATTCAGTAGCAGTTTCTACCTTTCACAGTCACCTTCCAGTATAACTTGTCTATCACTACTGTGATCAACAACTTATTGTGTTACATACTCCAAATGAAACGCCAGTTTCTACCCTGTTTCCACAGAGCTAGTGGCAGAGTGGAAATAGATCAAAGTGAATTAAAAATGGTTTGACCAGACTCACTTGTTGATTGCAAATGGCTCAGAAAATCCAGTGAAAGAATTGAGAAGAAAATGTTAAAATGAGCAGAGATCAGATCTAGAAAAGAGGAAAAAAACAAGCCACCAAAAAAAAGCCCCAACAAACCAATCCCCTGAAAAACCCAAGCTATCCTTCCTGGATCTCAAGACGAAGAAATTTAGTTGGGAGGATGGAAGAGAAAAAAGAAGGATGAGCAGCATGGCAGCACAGACAAGAAAAACCATTGTAGTGATCCCCTTGGCATGCTCCCAGCATGAGGAAACTTGATGAACATTTAATGCAACCACATTCTTCATGGGTCTTCTGCCTCTCTTAGCAGCCCAGAAGCTCATCTGTGGTGAGGAAAGTAGGAGGACAAGGTCTCCCTGTGTGACCTCTGCCTGGCAATATGTAACAGTGACATACTAAATATGATTAATATTTTCTTCAGAACTGAGTTTACAAAAATACATGCTCAGCTGTGGTCAGCAAACAAGACCATAATGTGGTGTCTATCACAGCACAAACAGTGTATTAATGGAGCCATTAATCACCATCAAAAATGTATTAGGAGTGAAGATAGCCAAAGAGAGCTTAACTGACAGCAAGTGGCCATAAACCTGTCCAAAAACTAATTTGATTACCATCATACCAGCATCTGTGCTACTTATGAGGGTTCATTTTTTTGATGAAATTATGTAGACAAGTCGTTCATGCGTATAATAGACATCTAAATCATGGTAAACATGTTGTTGGCATGAGAAGTAGTTAAAGAAAGTGGGACATTGCTTTGCAGGTGAAATTTCAGGCAAAATGCACTGTTGGTGTCACAACAGTTGGTTAGAAAGCCGTTGTCAAACTCATCTTGCCAAGCTGTGAGTGAGGAATGTGTTTGATCCACATTCAACAGAATAAACACTGCTGAAAATCAGGGGATGTTGTGAGCCTCTAGTATTTACAAGAAGGACGGCTTTTGCCAATATAAACTCTTGCTCTTTATCGGCTATAAATATTCCCTACAAACAATCTGTTTTATTCATAGACAGTTGGACCCATTATGTTTTGGTCTTGACAGACGGGACAGTAGGATGCTGCATTTAAATGACACAGACTGTATAGGAATGTATTTCCAGATGATAACTGAGCCTGGAGCTTCCACATAAATCAAGGGAGGGAAATTATTCTGTAAGAAATATGTTCAGATTTCAGTCTCATAAATACAGAGAGAAACCAAATTTTTGGGGCTTCTTCACTTTTATGTGAGCATTTTAATGATCATTTAAGGCAGCTACCAAGAAATTCACTTTCACTATTAGTAATGTTATGCACAACAGAAGTCTCTCAGGAAAGTATAAGATAAGGTTGTCCCATCTACATGTGACTAAGAGGCTGAAGTCTGAAAAGATCTGTGTTTTGGAGGTCAGGGATAATTGGATTTTCTGGCAGAAAAAAAACTGTCCAATTGACAAAATGAATGTAGACTAAAAATCACAAGGTTTTCCCCACTTGCTTTACCATGCTGCATAGGGTAGGTAGGGGTGAATGGGTATTTTGTGCAGAGCCACCACTGAAAGGAAGGGACAAGAGCTTGTAGTTCAAATAAGAAAAGTATTTAAAAGCTAGGTAGTCACGTAAAGCTGTGCCTGCTTTAACTTGCCATCTTTAAATAGACTTAGCACGTCTGAAGGTCTCAGGCCATGTCAAATGTATGCCAGGTATGTGCTGTACATATATACTGAATGCAAAATATAATTGAATATAGAACAGTCAAGGCATCAGTCCCCAGAGAGGGAGATTGTTTCTTCAAACTAGATGTTAATGGCAGAGTGACATTTATCTCCAGTCCTTTTATGAATCACTGAGATGCAAACAGAGTACACCTTGCCTTTGCTGTGAGCTATGCCTCAAGCCATGGGAAGCTGCCTGCCATTCACAGTGCCAGTGCCTTGTAGGCAGCTCCATCTTACCTGAGTTCGCAGATGGGCCATTCCCCAGGTGGGTCTGGCAAAACATTTCTCATTAATCATTGCTTAAAGCCCTCTCAGTGGGAAGACCTCAGGTTAGACATCATTTGGAAACAAATTGGGTGAAAAATAGCTCTGACAATAAGGAGCCCACACAGAATTCCCCTGTGAGAGCTTCAGCGGTGTGAAAACAGACTCTTCCAGGACACTAAATGATCTGTCAGTTAGCAAATGACATTATAATCCAGTTTTATGCCACAGACAAATCAAAGCCTTTGCTGCATTTCCTCATTTTTTCCCTCTATTTTCCCCCTTTACCTCCTATGAAGTGGCAGAATATTTGAGTTAGGAGAGATAGCCAAGTTGTAAATCCTTCCAGAGACAAACCTAAGTATTTCAGGGTTGCATTGTTGTCTCTCTTCTTGTGCTATCATTAACAGCAGAACCCTCCCACAACCTACCTGGCCCATCGTAAGAGAGCATCAGGCTGCCCAAGCCCTCCAACCCCACAGGTGCTGGCCAAAGGGTGCAGCTCTGCCCAGTCCTGCCCAGCAGGGTTCCCACTTCTGTTCCAGCTTAAATGCATCTACCAAAATCCTGCTAGATTAATTTTTTAAATGAAGCTTTAAAATGAGGCACAGAATCAAGTGCTTTTGGGAATGGAAGCTACAGCAACTATTAGAAAGCAAAAACATTTGTGAAGCCTGGTTTTATCTTGCTAATTGTTAATGTTTACTTTCAAGCACTGATACTTCATGCCAGTGGTAATTCTGGGTCCTCAGAGATATTAAATGTTGACCAGCTCCAGGGAACTTAAAAACTATGTCTTTTCTCTGCCTCCATCATTGCTTCTTTTCTCAAGTACACCACAGTGTTAAATTGATTCAGGGTTAAGACAACAGAAAAAAGGAGCTAGTGAATTTTCAGTATAATTTATCCAAACTGAATAGAGGAGCAAAGTATAATGTGGGCCAAGTCTGACATTCTTCACTGAAATACATGGAGCATAGCCCAGCTACCACACACAGGCATGGACACAGGCAAAACACACTGCAACAAGGGGAGTAAAAACTCAAATTTTCCTTCTTGATGATGTTCATGTTGATTTATCTGCATGAATCTCTGCCTACACATTGCACTAGAAAAAATTATGGCCTAATTTTTGATGGCTTCCAACTCTGATACCTAGCGTCCTTGCATGATGTAAGAGTATTTTGTAGTCTCTGAATTGTCAGTCCTAACACAACTAGTTTTGGAGTTTGAATTACAGAAATTGACTTCAGTCAGAATCAGGGAGTCCACTATCAACTGGGAGTCATTGCCATGTGGCAGTGATACCAAATGTGCAGCAGCCTTTTGGGGTTTTGTTTCCCCACTGAAATGTCCCTGAGAAATTTAAGACTCCTTGCTTTCATGCTTTTACCCAGGGACTTCTTTGGCAGCGTTTTGTCTGTCATGAATCAGTGGATTTGCCTAACAGTCCTATATGCTCAGCTTTCTTATCCAGGGATTCAACACAATCCCCAAAGATTGGCCCCATATTGAGTTCACTTTTCTTTCAGTAGGGTTCATCCAGATATGGCTGAGGGACTCAGTGTGGTCCATACTGGAGCTCCTCTCTGAGCCCTGTCTGTCACCACCCTTTTCACAGAGCACTCCAGACAGTTCCCCAGTATGAATGTTTGCTGAGAAGTGAGAACAATGTCAGCTATTTAGAAAACACACAGCCCATACGGATGATTCCTTCTTGCTCTAGGCACTACCTTGTACCATGAACAGCCTTGCTGAAATTCAGTTTAAAATTGACAGTGTTTCCATGGCATATTGCTGTCAAATTTCCAACTGTGGCCTCAAGGTGCTGCGAAGGGGATACTGATCCAGCACTCATCCCAACCCAATATGTTTGCACCTCCCTGTTGGCCTTGGAAACTATGGGGATGCAGCCAGGCTCACTCATCACACAGAATTACTGAGCATGTGAGTGTGTTCTCATGACAGCCCTGCATAGCAGTCAGCAAGTAAGAAGATTTATTGCTTTATTTGACACTCTGTTATTCACTAACTGAGCATGACACATCTGGGACTAGGAACTGCCAGTTTGACATCAATGAGCCTTTTTTGCATTGATTGAGTTTATCCAGTTCATGCTCAGAATACAACCTGGGTAAGGAAGAACTCCCAAAACAAGCTGGAATGGGAGCTGCTGGTTATATTTTTTCCAGAAGAATGAATATGATGATTAAATGACCTCATATGTTGCAGAGCAAGGAGAGGTGATGTCAGCCACTTCAGCACCATCCTTCTTGTCACAAGGCACAAATAACGAAAAACTATTTCTTTAATGTTGATAGACCAGTGGAGAAGTACAGATCAAAATGTCATGAATAGTAACTACAATCTATGGGGTCTAAGTGAAATTAAATTATTTTGCCCAACACATAGGTGACACCATTCAGGACATGAGTTGCACTGTTCTGGACATGATTTTACATGTGTACTTTGCAGAGCTGGGAACAACAAACTCCCATAATTGCTGTTTTCTTCTTTAACTCATGGGACAAGTCAACCTTGCAGAGCATGCATGGAACCCCAGCTTGCTCTGAACTAGACATAAAATATGGAAAACCAGGAAAACTTGACTAATCTTTCACAAAGCTTATATCAACCTCTGAATGCACTTTGGTTATGTAGCAGTTTGGGAAATTGCTGGACTAATGAAGGAAGGGACCCTTTGTGTGACAGCACAACACTGACAATGACTCCTTCTTGTCTGGGTGTTTAATCAGAACCCTTTCTAAACACTCCTGTGAAGCACAAAGGGAGGCCTCATGTTTCCTAAATGGAACATTTTGATTTTTTTTCTTACTTATAATTAATCCCAAGCCTGTAATTAAACTGCCCTCTGTGCTGAGGAGTTCCAAGACCTTTTTGTCGCTGCTGTTGTGCAGATTTAGAAAGGGAATTTTCTCAGCAGGTGAATCGAACATGAAGTTGCAGTTCTTTTCAGCCACCAGATCATGAAGAGAGAAATTTCCTGTGCTTGATATATAAAGGTTGGTGTGACAATATATAATCAAATAATTCTGCAGAGAAATTACAGACAGGAAAGGGAAAAAAAGAAATGACCTGTAAATAGTAGAATATATAAGTAAACCAATACTTTATTTTAAATCTACCAGTGTTGCAGGTTGCTTTGGAGTGCACTTAACACTTGTCAAAGCCATCAGGGTGTCAGCACTGGCAGGCACAGCTGGTCTGAGACGGTGCCAGGGACCAAGTGAGAACCAAAATGCTGGGACATGTGAGCAAACATCTTAGTGTCTGAACAAGTTGGTAACATCCTCTTCCATCACCTGGTTTGCTTTTCATTAGTCAGCCAATCTCACTTCTTTATAAACCAGTTTTTGCCTCCATCAGACCTGCCCCATCCCAGCAGTTTGCAGAATAGCACCAGGGGTTTCTAACACACAAATTCTCAAATCATAGCCATTGTTCAAAATCATGTCATGCTGTCTCTCTAAGGTAGGTTCTCTCTAAGGCAGATTTCACTAGAGCTACTTTCTTTGGCTCTGCCACTCTAGAAATACCTTATCAGATGACAGCTGGTGTCATCTGTCTGTCAATAGACACCAGCCCTGTCTAGTCTATTATGGGTGATTGGGATCAATTACCTTTCTAAATCAGGCAATCCAGACTTTTTAGTTCCCTGTTATCCATTTTGTCATAAAAATGGAACCCAACACTGGTCTCAATATTATTCCTGTCAATTTCTCATTGCACCTTAATATTGTTTATTTGACTGTAGTTACACATTGTTACTTTTCTTCTAATATGTCCAATATTTTTTTCTTCAATAAACTTTTCAATTCTTGCCGCCACAGTTCTTTTGCCAACATGCTATATATTATCGTGCACGGGCTTTTAATTTGAAACTGTCTACAAAGGAAAATTACAGGAGAAAAATCATTTGGTTTACCTAAAACACTTTATCTGCACAAACTGCATTTCAATTTCACATTTTTCAATGATAAGACATAATATAAAATAATATAGCATTTCAAGACAAACCTTTATTTTTTTAAAGAAAATATTTTCAAATGCATATCTCATTTCCAAATCATTCACATGGAATATTGACAGAACTTATCTTTCTCAGATTTTTTCCAAATTTAATTGATCAGCTCTTGTGAGATACGTTATTTTGTGGGGAGTTGTTTAGTCCCAGTACACTGTTTGTCCAAGTAGCTTTGCAACATGAAACATAATGTGTGTAACCTTGTGAGATACCATCATTAGCTTAGATCATTAGATCAAGGAACTCTCCATTGCCTTTTATGATATTGAGACATATAAATATTGTATATACTGGACTGTTTTTGTATCTTTGAGTGGGTAACTCTTAAAAACTGAAGCACTTTGAAAAGTAGAAAGTTTCAACAAGCTTCTTCCATAAACAGACTTCCAGTAAAGCCTCTTATATGTACTACTTTGCACTTATGGCCAATAGATTTCATTTCAGAGGAGCAACGCTGTTTTTTAGGCACATTGAATATCCGTGCACTGGCGCACTCTCAGGGTAGGGACCCTCAAGTTCATGCACTTTGGAAAAGCTGTGAAGCTCTGTTTTCAATCATTAAATTGTACATCCTTCCAAAGACAATAGAAAATGTCTCATATGGCTGTTTTCAGTGTTTTTCACTCATCCTTCTGAAGTCCCACTTTACTTATTGACTCACCCATCTTTGCTATAGCAGCATCTGAAACATAAAGGCCACATTCCATATGATTTGGTGGTCCTCTGTTCATCAACTGAGTCTGGTGGATGACCTCTTCTTTTTATTATTAGGTTTTAATGATTTACTGATCTGCCAAGTTCCAAGGTCAGTGTCTGAGATTTTTTATGTTTGTTGCTAGAAAGTAGCACACCCACGAAAGATCTTGTGATAACCTCTGCAGTGAAGCTTGTTGGAAAGACAGCTTTACTACCAGTCTGGATAGTCAAGACAGTCACTAGGGGCTGAATAACTTCTACGTTTAGGAGACTTTCAGAAGTTCAAGAACCATCACAGGCTAAATCCAAAATCAATATCAGAAAGAACACAACAGAGAGACTCTGAAGGGAAAGAAGCTGCAGCCTGGAAGAACATATATATCCCAAGGCAGGGAGCCTGGATAAGAAATGGAGGTATGGAGAACATATGGAGACTGTTGCAGAAGCTTTAGTGTGGCAGTCACAGATTTCCAGGTAGCATAATAAGCTCTCAATGTAGCATTCAAAGCTGAGATGAGAATAGGTACACAGAAAAATAACTCCTCTCTGTTAAAACATGGTTCCTAGAAGAAATCTAAATGCTAGCAAATTCTGGCATCTATTGCCACATACAGAAGCAAAGTCACACTTACAGCCACCTACTCCACCCCCAAATGCATGTGGGCTTAGAGGAAAGGAAGAGGCAAAGGCAAAAGGAGGCAAAGGGAAGGCCCAGGGAAAAGTCAAAGGAAGGCAAAGGCAAAGAGCAAAGGCAAAGGCAAGGGCAAAGACAGGGAAAGGGAAAGAGGGACGGGAAAGTGAAGGGAATGGGAAAGTGAAAGGGATGGAAAAAGGGAAAGGGAAAGGGAAAGGGAAAGGGAAAGGGAAAGGGAAAGGCAAGAGTTACAACCAAAAAGGTACACCCCCACCCCCACCCCCAAATTTTAAGAGGCTTTTGAATTGTATGATCAAAATAAAGTTCATAAAGTATTGTGTGGTCTTGACATCTAATGCAAATTAGTGCAGATAGTCGAAATCATCTCTATGTAGGATCTCAACTGCAAATTAGATAAAACATATTTAATGGAGCAGAATATATCCTGTAATTTAAAGAAACCCTGAGAAGCCTAATGAAATGCTAACAAAACATCCTCATAAGTGTCTCAGTCCCACACGACCAGATGCAGAGGGTTATTGCTAGGAAGAACAGTGTGTGAGAGCCATACAAAAAGCATATTTATTTTGTGGAGGAGACTGTATCTGTCTTTCTATCAATAAATGTCTGAAAGTTTGAGCCTTCTGTGCTCACACCTGAGACCTCTCTTTCTCTTACCATAATCTCTCAAATCTCACCATCAATCTATCAAAACAAAAGTAAGTGATCCATTTTTAACTTCAGGGAGGAAATAAATCAAATTGTAGTTCATACTAATCTAAACCCTA
The DNA here is from genome assembly GCA_018697195.1 of Certhia americana. NCBI lineage: Eukaryota > Metazoa > Chordata > Aves > Passeriformes > Certhiidae > Certhia > Certhia americana. Next base: position 62,485,523 of record CM031859.1, read on the forward strand.
AAGCTTCACTGCTGTTGTAACGATGATCCTGTGGTATATGCACCCAGATAGACCTGCCCAAGAGCTCAGGGATTACAGAGAGGAAGCCCATGAAAGCAATTTTGATGATAGAAGAGTCTCAGGAGATAAAATTTCATGAGAGGTTTTTCTTTTCCTTTGGAAGAAAAGTAATTTCAGTTAGATTAGCTTTTCCAGTTTCTCTCCACACCTCTTTTCTTTTTGGGTGTCAAAATATTTTTTGTAAGGCTCGTACATAAGAAGCAGAACTAGGAATATCCTAATTCCTAATATCCTAACATTTTGCAGTATGGCTGGTGTGAAGCAAATCTGCAAATCTGTGGGAGATAAAAGTCTCACAGATGTCCAAGGACCAGATCCTTAAAGTTTCTGTGCTTTAAGTATGCTCTTTTAATTTCCTCTAAATTACATGCATTTATGCTAAAAATCTTCTACAGCCTGTTTTCATTGAGACATGTCTGACACCGGGCAGGATAGAAACAGTGATTTCAAGAAAGAGCTCAGTGTTAATGCTATAAGGAATTAACCTTTTTTTTTCAAGATGTTACATGATTAAAACTTGAAACTAACTTCAGTAGCAGAAATGTGTTAACTGCTGCTTTGTGTCTCCAGCTGTGCTGAGCCCAAATACACTACTTAGGGTGTAAATCTCTCCTTTGAGAATAATGATTAAGAGTTTTCTTAAAAGTATATTTTTCTTTCCCATTGCAACATGGAAAGTGGCAGGCAGCAAAGAGCTAGACAGAAGGGTTAACTCAGGATGCTGTGGGCAGGGAAGGGTGGAAGTATTTGCATAGAATAGCATCTGGAATCTACACGTCCTCAAATACTTTGAGGGGGGAAGCTGTTTTTCCACATTCATTACAGCCTGGTAAGGAAGAGGAGAAAAGAAACAAGGAGGGATAGAAAAGGAACAGGGGACTCCTTTTGTATCTGTGTCCAATATGGTTTCTTTTGATTTTTCATTCTCCATAGTCAAGAGCTCCCCATGGGTTCTCATCTGTTACCCAGGCTTTGCCATACCTGCCTGCCTGTGTGAAAATGGCTCAGCTGCCGGCACTGGATGAGGCTAAGAGATCACATCTATCTCTCTGGCGTCTACTGAGCACACAGGGCTCCAAGGATCAAGCCCTGGACAAGAGCACAAAAGCAGGTCTGTATAGAAGCAGCCAACCTTCTGCATCGTCCACGGCTCATTGTGCGGACACCGGAGGTCAACACTTGCCTGCATTCCTGCTT